>JBBPJV010000027.1:0-65885 GCA_038088915.1 Sutorius aff. eximius
ATCCAGAATGATCCTCAATCCCAACGGCGGGTTCGTCGTCCTCGGCGTCAGTGAAGACGGACCAAGAAACGGAAGAGGACGAGGATGAGGTTGAGTACCTGTCGCGCTTGTGAAAGTTGCTGAGGGCGTTGCCTAGGGCAGAAGGCATCAGGGCGGGGACGTCGCCACCAAGGGTATGGTCGATGTGAGGAGAGGAGAGAACGCTGCTGGCGGAAGAGATCGAGGGGGAGTTGTGGACGTCGAGGGCCTGGCAGTCGTCACTACAATACGCGCGACTATACTACACGTGAGGGATGAATACGGGACTCTGGACGGGCACGCACCTGTCGTCGGGGAGCTGTCTCGAGCAGGTGAGACAGATCTCCTCGAACATGGGGACGGGGATGAGGAGTGGAGAGGACGGAGGATGGTGACGAAAGAGTTGAAAGAAAGAACGTGGTAGGCCTGGAGCTTAAATACGGAGACGGCACAGGAGGGCAAGGAAATTCGCAAAATTGGCGTAAATTAGAAGAGGAAATGACTCAAAAGGGGACAAGACCATGACAATGTCACATGTGACTGAATAGATGTATTAGGTAACTAAATATTAGGCCCATCTAATCTAGCCGGGAGGGTCCTTCAAGTCCTGACAGTCTGGCGTGTCCTCGCGCACGTTTGAGTCATTTCCCGTTTCACCACCGCAGAGTTGTTACGTTGTGCCACGACGAGGGTCGCTCATCCATCATATAGCGTGCATGTGGCGACCGCTTGGGCCATGAACGTGACAACGCCCAACGGTCCGAAGCACGCCATCATATCCAGGCGTTTGCACCCTGTCGAGCCCGAACCTTCACGTGTGAATGTCGCCATCTCTCGTAAACCGCTGAGGCTCTGGACGTAGCCCGTTCAATTCATCACGCCTGGCATCCGTACACGATCATCGAAATCTTTGGTATCTCCGCGCTGACGAGAGTTGACGCCTCTCGCGTGTCGTTCACTCGTTCGAGTCGACTTTCCATGTCGTTCGTGCGCCTTCTGCCACGGCGTTTGCCTTGCGCCTTCCGTATCGGCCCTGCTGTGTGAAATGGTACCTTGCCGACTCGGCGTCGCGTTTGATGTTCCTGCCAGGGGAACTCACTTGTCCGAGTCGGTTCTTACATTATGCTTCAGGGTAACGTAGATCGACTCAGGAATCCGTATACATATTGACACCATAAATCAACACGAGGGTTCAGAAACATGCCTCCCATAACCTGTATCCCAACAGGGATCAGTCCACGGCCACGGCAATCGTCTTGACTAGAAGCTAGCTTGGTGATACAATAAGCTGGACGTCGTCATTGCTACCAGAACCTTCCAGTGACGTCGACGAGATTGGGTTCACGTTTCCCACTAGCTCTTCCTTACTTTGCAACCCATTGCCCTGTGTCCCACTACCATCCACGGACGCGGATACTTCTGCTCCCGTGAGAACCGTGCCAGAGCTGTGCGAACTGCTTCTAGGTGGTGGAATGACTCGATCCGAATCTCCTACAACATCGTCCGCGACGGCGCCATTAGAAGTCCCAGTCTGTGGAGGTATTGCTTCCGGTGACGATGGAGGTTGGATAACAGCCGGCAATGGCTTGTCCAATTTGGTGCTGTCCCTCTTAGAAAGAAGTCCCCTGAGTCGCTCGTTTGCACCACCGGTCGTGCGGAAATTGCCAAGTGTGGATCTGCGAGGTATCATTTTCTCGGTCACGAGGGTCTCAAGCATGTTCGTTGGCGTGGAAACATTCTTTAGCACAGACAACTTCTGATGCAAGAATTGCGCGTCTGCTAACATCCTTGTCAAAGAATGGGTCAGACGTGGCACCCTGATGGAGGTTTCACCACATGTCACATGCCTGTCCTTCGCCTCCTGGCTTTGTAACTCGATCTGACCGTACTCTTCGGAGAGGCGGTGATTGATGGCGGCAAAAACCTGCGACATCACATACTACAAAACGCACGGTCAACGACGACGCCAAAAGCTGTCCGATGGACAAACCTCCACGATCGGCGCGGACAAGTATCGCGAGAGGACTTTGTGCAGTGTGACGGTCTCTTTCACTAAAAGCTCTATGTAGTCATTGACGCCATCGCCTTGCCCTGGTACTTCCCAATTGACGGCCTGCGGGCGGGAGATCAGTTACCGACAGCTAGTCGTCGCAGACCAATGACGCAAGACTGACTTGCAATGACTTGACATGGGCACTGATCCTGTCACCCATGATAGCAACCAATTTGGAATGAATCTCATTCTGATGTTCTTGGAAATCCTGTTGTCTTGCAGTCAATTGATAGCCTTCAGCGAACGCAAAGCCGTACATACCCGCTTGAGCTTATCGAATTCGACGAGCATGACTGCCTGGTTCGGGCTGAGGTGGCGCCGGAATGTTTCCCGAACGTACGGAATGAGCGCCACCATAATGGAGAGTGACTGGGAGGCAAGGGCTAGACCGGTTGATAAAGTTCGCACGTACCGCAAAACAATAAGAAAAGATACCGACCGAGATGCTTTGCTGTGATGTTCTTCAGGCCAGCGGAGCGCATGGCACCTGCACCCAGGACTACTTGGCAGGTCCTAGAATTAAACGCCTTAAGGAACTCAATGATCCGGCTCATCGTATCCGTGTTCAACATAGGAAGATTCACTACGAGCTTCAGATATTCTAGCAGGAGGCCCAGGACTGCACCGGTGGCTGAGACGCAAAAATAGGGTCGTTCCTCGATGTGAATGTACTTGGCTATTGCAGCTGATGAACCATTTTGTTTGCTGGGAGTGGACATAGCTTTTCCATCCGCTAATCGGGAAGGTAGACCTCCAATAACGAGGTCGGGGGAATCTCGAACGGCAGAGTCCACCAACACATCAGCGGCATGCTGGACTGCGAGTGGAACATCCATTTGATTCCATTGTTCATCCTCTACCAGCTTAGCAGATTGATTGATCCTCGATTGATGAAAGGCTTGCAGAAACAATTTGGCCTAAACGACCAATGGGCATGAAGCAGCCATGATCGGACAATAGATGGGGGCGTAAACCTACCTGACCGAGTATCGTGCCTCTTAGTCCCATGATCATGCGCCGACAAATGACTTCGCATCTGATGACAAAGTCCCATGACTGGTTGAAGAACGCGAGGAAGCTTGGCAGATCTAGCTGGGCGTGTTGCTCTGAACGGTAACTGATGACCTTGGCAACTAGTTTGTTCGAGAGGTCAGCCGCCGAGGAAAGGGTGTCTGATAATTCTCCCTGTAAAGGTGCAAGGTCTATCGACACCGGTGTCGATCTGCATGGGTCAAATCCGGGACATGCGCACGAGGCAAACTGCGTTTACTCACATGTGACCCTCCAGCATGTCTATCAGAACGCCGTTCTGGATTTGAAGCCCCTCGATGCCGTTGAGAAGACTTTTGTAGACATGGGAGACGGTGGATGCAAAATCTGCCTGGGTCATCGAGCGCAAGAGGTTGGAAAGACCACTTGGGTCATGTGAGATGAAGACAACTACAGAGCGAGTAATACGTGCCTCGTTACGGTTTTGGAACCCTTTTCTTCTTCGTCTGGATCAAACGGTGGCAGGTGCTGGAAGGCATGTTAAAAATCTGGACCTTTTCGGGAGAGAAAACATTGCACCTACGCATTTCACGATTTCTTTCACTTCGGACATGACAACTTCTCGCCAAGATATGATTGCCTCCCGAATACCATTCGTACGTACAAGTCCCTGAAGCAACGGCCGCAAACGATCTTTCATGGTAGGATTCGAGTTTGGGACGGGGTGCGAAGCGTCTGGATCCGCGCTCAAGCGATCGAGCAAATCGTGCTTGAGTGCGGTGACTAGATCCGTGGTGAGTGATGAGGCTATCTGGGTATTCATGGCCTGTATATGAGAAGGGAAGGAAATGAAGGCGGTGAGGGACGAGAGGGGTACCGAGAACCGAGGTGTGTTCTTGGTGGTGGGAAGCAGAGAAGCAGCATCGTCTGGTGGTCGCGTACGCTGCCCCACGATTGCAATAGAAGGAGCAGGGGAATCCTGAGTAAGCGGGTTAAAGAGAGATTGGACGGTGTCAATGACGGAGAGCGCTTCGCCCCATTGGCCTGCGCCGACCAAGCCGCTGGCGACGGATGACATTTCGACGAGGGCGGCAAGATCGCGGACGACATTACCAACTGCAACGAGGTTAGAACGTCTGGATTCTTTGCGGACGATTTGGAGACCACGGGTTGCGGTACTTTTGTCGAGATCGTTTAAGAGGGTGCGCAGCTTGGCTATGCGATCCAAGCACTGTTCGGATTCTGTTTGGAGGTCCTGCAAGTTTGTGAGAGCGGCAAAAAAGGAAGTGGATCGAAGGGATATTTCGCAGACAAGATGCTGCTCAATGGTATCTGCGTGATGGGAGAGCTTTTCTAGAAGTGGGAGGGAGTATGATAGGGATGAAGGGTCATTGGAGTCGTGGTCGTCATTGAGGCGCTCAGTGACTGCATCAAAGGTAGGGGGATGCGTGAGGTCAAAATCGGAACCGAAGAAGATGGAGGGCACGGTATTGAGAGGCGTGATGAGTTTGGTGGGATGGGGGGATGGAAGGAGGATGGCGGGAGAGTCGGGTGGAGGGACAGCGACGGCACCCTGGAGGAAACGGTCCCATTCTGGTGCGATCGCACGGAGGTAGGAGTCAAAGTCCTTGCGCTTTACACGGGGAAGTTGTGTGGGAAGGATGGGAGGGAGAGAGGAGTGTGCTTTTGGTGGAGCATGACGTTTGTGGGGATTGTTGAGCACGTTGGAGACGGCTGGAAAGTGTGAGGAGATGAAAGAGGGGTGTTGAAAGAACACACCGTTGAAACCCTGAGTGGTGCTGGACCAGTGGGGTGGGAGAGGTGAGGCGACGTTGGGGAGACGGACGCGGGGAGGCGCAGCAAAGATGTCGCGCGCGCGACCGTCCGTGGTTGTTTCTGAGACGCTCGCTGGACCTCTTCTACCTGTAGCGTCCCATGTAAACCTGAACGGACGCGTCGCTGTGGGCGGTAGCTCTGGAAGAGACGTGAACGGTGAGCACGGGGGAGACGCCTCTGAGAGTGTAGACATGGTCGCTAACGGTAACTATCACAATTACCATCACCTTATGGACCTCCCCGCTTTCTTTTCGCACTTCCCGCTGTACACATACCCTGTCCCGTTCCGCCTTCCCCTCGTACAGCCCACCCTTTGGATAGCACCCCCACGCGATACATCCACCCTCCTCAGCACCGACGTCGAGTGTCTCAAATGGCAGGCTTATCTCGCCCTTCGCGGTCTCAACTACATCGCAGTCCGCTGGGACATATCCCCCGAAGGCGCCCTCGACGCCTCTCTCCCCAACCTTCATCTTCCCGACCCCTCCCCCCGTCTTCTTCCCCCACGCGCCATCCCTGACTGGGTCGACGCACATCTTGGGTATCCCCCTGACCCTCTAGACGGATACCGAGACCAGCCGGCCAAGGACGAGAGCCATGCCTGGATCGCCCTTCTTGAAGGCGTCATACACGCCGCCCTGGTGCGTCCTCCACCGTCCTCCACCCCTCCGTCGTCCTACCTCTTCCTTTCTTCCCAGTCTCTCTCGCAACCCGAACCCCCCATCCTTTCCACTCTCTTCCAGTCCAACTCGAGAAAACTCCCCGCCATAGGCACTGTCCTTAGTCCCCCTCCTCCCCCTTCGACCGGCTTTGGCTCTCCCTTGCCCCCCTTTGGTGCCAATGTTGATCCCTCTTCCATCAGTGCGCGCTACGCCGAAGCCATCGCCGCTCTCTCAGACCGTTTGGCTTCCGACAAATGGTTCCTCGGCTCCGAGTATGTCGTATCCCTCTTCTTTTCCTTTCCCTGACTCCCTTCCCAGAAAGCCCACCGCGCTGGATGCCCTCCTCTTTGCATATCTCCATTCTCTCCTTCACAGCAAAGACTCCACCCGCATTCAAGTCGCCCGTCGCCCTAACCTTGTTGCCTGGGAACGCTCGGCAGGTTCCTTTGTACAGGCTACCTTCTGTCCCCCTACTGTCGCCTAGTACTTTGGTATATTCTGGTATACGTGTACGATACAAAAACATCCACGACCAATCATTATCACCTTCCGCCATGATTCTATCCTCAATCCAGGTGGTCGTCTGTCTTGCTACTCCCACCGCCGTTCGGAATGCCGTGCCCGTTTGACTTGCCCTGGATAGGTTCATCTGCGAATCGCTTCCGGAGTGCACCAATCATTTTCGTAAACCTGCGCGATCAAGATTCAGTGATCGTTCCCTGCCAACATCCATGCCCTCAACACGTACCAGAACCAATTTAGACCCTGGAGCATCAAGTTGCTTACTCCGTAGACCATAATGTAGAACAGAGGAAGTTCGGTATAGACCCCATTTAGCGTAACGAAAAAGTCATATGACTAGGCACCACTCAGTATCCCTATCAACCGAGGGGTAGGCACCTTACCATCTTTCCACCCCAAACTAGTCGAAACCAGAAAAACGTGCACAACAAGGCAATCCCGTTTATCAACTGCATCTGTGATCCAGTCTTGCCCATCTTGTCCAAAAACCTGTCAACACTAGCATCACTGGTCACACAACCCGACACAGAGCACCCACCAATTTATATTGAGAAAGATCGTGCTCCTTCAGTCACATGAGTACAGCAGTGTGCCACAATGCACAAAAGACCACATACACTTCCCAGAGCAGAAAACGCACGGCATAGTACTGCACAAAGGGCCGCTGCGGAGATCGTTAGGGGCAACGTACAAGCGACAGAGGCAGTCGCTTACAGCTCCGAGCACGAAAATGGTGAGACAGGCTACACCTATAGTACGTGTCAACCAAACGTTGCACAGTAGAACGCATCAGCCGACTTGCCGTGTACCACAAATCCTACCTCAGAAAAATGAACGATGGACTCGAATGCGTCCCAGATGAAGTATCTGACGAGATCGTGGCGTGAGACGTGGCGACATAGGTTGTATGAACACTCACCCGACGGCGATTGCTAACAAAAAACTAGCCTCTGGACAGGTTCCGAAAGCGCGGTCTCGGTCCAGATTTTTAGCATGGAGACAACGCGAAGCGAGCACGACAGCGACGAGCGCGTGGACGAGTGACACGACATGCACGTTCCTGTGAGCGGGTCGGACGACGGGAACCGGAACAGGACACACACGGACGCACCAATTTCTGCGTGTCCTCTTGTCGGCCTTTCCATACGCCACCGGGAAGAGGGCCTTGCTGACTGCAGGAGAGAGACTGACTTGAAGAGCGGTGAAGAAGAGCCACGCGATGACGATGATGTCGGCGAACTCTGGGAGCACATTCAGGCCATATTTTGCGGCAAGAGGACGGATGGTGTCTCGTATGTGCTGTCGCAGTTCGGGGATCATGATGGGGAGAGGACAAGCAAGACAACGGCAAGGTGCAAATTACCTCATGTATTACAGCTCAAGGCGAACAAAAGCCTACAAGGTCCGGACATGGGGCCGAGCGGTGGGGTTTACTTCAAACACGTACATTTGTAGAGATGCACACTGGCTTGCCTGTCGACGATAAGGACAAATAAAAGTAGAGTATGCAAACGATAATTGCCCAAACCAAGAATGACGAAAAGAAGAACAAGGAGAAGATGAAGGAAGAGCGGCCAGAAAAAGAGACAGTATATGGGAGACGACCGGTGGAAGTGGAAGCACGGTACATGCAGTAAACCAGAAACATCGTCCTGTATTTTGGAGGCTGAGGTAGACGGAGGGTGTATGGTAGGGTGATAACGAGCGTGAAAATTTGGATGTATAGATGCTCAGAGATGAATGCACAGCGTGCGTCTTGGGAAGGGGAGCAAGCCGAATGGCAAAGAGGGGTATGACAGAGCGGCGAGGGTATAGGAAGACAACGCATCACATCACAACACAATTGCAACCTGTTTGTGGTGGTGCATATGGATCCTCGCCCTTCCCGACAGGACCCCAGACGGAGGGAACCTATGGAAAAGATAAAGCGATGGAGGGAGAAGAGCATGCAGTGACGCACCAGATGGTCTTTTGTCGTTTTGCAGTAACGGATCAAGCTGTGCGTGGTGGAGTGAGGAGCGGGAAAAGGGAAAGGGAAAAAGAGAAGTACCTTGCGCTGGCCTCGCTGACTCTCATGCGCGGTCGTGCCAGGTCCTCACGGAGACGCTGGTTGTGTTCTGTGAGACGGCGAAGCTTGAGTTCTGACATGGACTGTTTGTGAGGACGAGCGCTCATCGTGAGTGTGCGCAAAAAAGAGGGGACAACGAGAACGAGAACGAGGTCGAGGTCGAGGTCGAGGAGGAGGAGGAGGAGGTGATGGAAGTGACCGAGTGCGAATATACCATGGGAATACCGCGAGCGGAGTTTCAATCATCTCCTCATGCTCGACGACGACTGGACCGCCCTTCTCGACGAGTATGTACGACGCCGCCGCCGCTGTCTGCTCACCGGCGTAGCTGACAACAGCACGCACACAGCGGCGACGACATCACACCCGCAGACAGGACCACCCTCGTCGACCGTCTCGGTCCCACATTCGCTGCCCATCGCCGCCAGGGAAACGAATACATCAAGCACACGCTCATTCCCGTCCTACAACACGCCAAGCAACTCCACGACGCCATCCACAACGACACTTTCCCGAGGCGCACCCACGGCCTTGCCCAACTCGACGATGCCACACTCCGCTTCGAAAGTGCCGCCCGCCGCGACATGAATACAGCACAGTCCATCTACGATGACACAAAGGCGTGTCTACCCTGTCCTTTGCATGTCTGCTTGACCTCGCCTCCGTGCACAGCGTTCTCTCGACGCTCTCTTCTCTACCCTTGACGATCTCGCCCGCCAAAGTGACCTTGTCTTCCAGACGTTCCAGACGAGCATGCACGAGCACGGTACACAGTAACTACCTTGACCCGCCCTCATCTGATGCCACCGTCCCTCAGTGCAACGTCTACGCCACTGTACCGAGCAGATTCCTGTCGATACGGAACGTCTGATAGCCACTCTGGACAGGAAGGCGAGACACCTTGGTGCCGAGGACCATGCAAAGGCCAAGGAGAGCCTTCTTCGCGGCATCCTTGAAAAGTATTGACCGCGAACGTCCCCCCTTGGTTCGACCTGTTTCCCGTAGTCTTAGCCGTGACACGCAATGTTTTATGAGTTGTCCTTTAATGAATGTCAACGTGTGAAAAGGGTCCGTCAGGGCTACCAAGTCGTACTCTCCAACTTGGAAGTTTGGTCGTGCACGGCTTGTTTCGCTGCCCCCACCACCATCGTTCCTCTGACATACCCCGTATTGTCTGTGTATATCTTGTGTCGCCGGACTGTCTCATGTCAGTTGCCAAAACAACTCGTCAACTCCCTCTGACACACTTCACAGTTCCTGTTTTTCTGAGCCACCTTCAAGTCAACATGAGCACCCGTGGTGGTAGACAGTCCATGTCTGAGTTGCGGTACCGCCGTCTTTTGGAGCATAACCAGCGCCTACGCGAAGATTTAGCAAGACCACGAATCCGTGTGAGTGAAGCAAGTGCAAGGTTCGTCATGCCACCCATCTCCACTCGTATTATCCTCACTCATCCGCCATCCACAGTTTAATTAGACATTGTAAAACCACCGAAGACCACCTCGTCCGTACTACCTTCATTTTCTCTCCCAACACTGATAACCGCTCACCCCGCGCCAGGTTCCATCCGTGTGGGGCCCCGTCCAGAAAACCGAGGACCCTTATGCACCTCCAGGCTCGCGTGGGCCTAACTGCTGTAGCATACAATAATTTCCTTTTGAGTTCGTTGAGTGAGCGCGTCGTTCTTGACATCGTACGTCGACACAGCCGTGAAGATCCTTCAGGGTGATGATTGGTCTACTACACCGCCGCGATTTCGCATAGTTGTTCTGTTCTGTTTTCCATCAAGCTTTCAAGCTAGATTCAACGCCCAATATAATTTCTTTTTTGACACCTTTGTACTGAAACGTACGTGTCTGCGTGTCAGAAGCTACTCGGCTTCAAGACCAGAAGAACGAGCCTCGTCTACAGTTGTTGCAGGAACTTCTTGATATCCCCCTCACTGAGTGCGCCAATGAATTGGTTAACCGGTTTTCCGTCCTTGAAGGCCATCACCGTCGGGAGGGACCGTATCTGCAAGACCTGTTCGATCCTGGAGCGTGAAAGGCAAAGGGGGTGACTGACTCGATACTTTTGAGCGAGCTCGAACTCCTTGTCCGTGTCGACGGTGACCAAGTCAAGAGAACGTCCACTCCCAGCTTTAATATTAGCATCTTCACTAAGCCTCTCCAGTATGGGGGAGATCATTTTGCATGGTCCACACCAGCTAAACGCTAGAGTCAGGCTTGGCAACGCAAGAACACACAGTCACGAACTCGGCATAGAAATCAACCAGAACGACTCTTCCACTTGGATGTTCGTTCAGCACAACTTCGTCAAAGATCTGGTAGACATGTTTAAGACATTTTAGTACCACCCGAACGCGTCACTCGTACCTTCTGGCTGGCATCCAAATACTGCTTGCGACACCAATGTGACGAATGAAATGGGTGCATATTCCATAACTTTGCTTTACTGACGAGATGGACGCGTCGTTGAGTCGTCTTTTGGCAGTGGAAGAGCATGACTGTGTCAAGGAGAGCGTGGCTGCACCGTGTAACACACCTGCCAAGTTGTCCTGGTGTCTGGATCGCACTTGGTCCACGCAACCCGTCGGTGTTGCCAACAGATCCTGCAGTCGAGGATTCCAGAAAAGAGAGTCAAACTACAGATCGTTGGTTACTACACTCATCCTAGTGTGAGTTGCTATATTTCGTCTTTTCTTTTGCCGACCCTTCATGCCTTGCAACCTTGCTTTATACCACACGACTTTGCCGATTCAAGTAAGGTCACCATGCCTGCTAGCTCGTCACCGCCTCCGGCAAAGAGACCAAGGGCGAAAGACAACGAAAAGACCATCAGGGCTCTCGAATCTCGGATCGCAACCGCTATGACCAATAATGCGTCCTTGAACCCTCTTTCGGATCTCCTGGATCTTGCTCAAAATCCATCGGATGCAAAAGACGCATCAAGAGCGATCTACAGTTTGTACCGCGCGTTCGTCCTCATCATATCCAGCAATAAACTAGCACCGGGAGGAAACGATGCCGCAAAAGTTGTGCGAAAGTGGGTATGGGGGCGGCTTGACACCTATGTCGACCTTCTCCTTGGCTTACTGCAAGACGAAGAGGCTACGCTGAGGGTACGTCAATGGCACTCTCAGCCATCATTAAGTCTCATTTTCACCAAGAAATCAGCTCTGGATATCCTATTCTCGTTGCTAAAGCATCTCTCAACGTTGCTTACCAAGTCAAGTTCTGACAGCCTGCCGCAATTCCACTTCTCACATTTCAGACGCATCGTACAAGCCCTTCTCCTTTGTCCTCTTTCTACCCGTCATGGATCAGTCGCGTCCTTCGAGGGCAAAACAGCTCCAGATGTACGAGAACGCTTTGTGGACACCTGGTTCACTGTTCATGACGATATTCGGTGGTTTTTCCTCCGGGAGGCGACGTATGCACCTAGACTCGTGATTCAAAGTTTCTCTATAATTTATCATCCTTTGCTAGCTTCATACTCTCGAAGTACTCCCCCACGGACCATCCCAACTTACCTGGAAATCTGTTGTCCATCATGGAAAAGTTATCTACCTTTCCGGCAGAGCCGTCGGAACTGAACGCGTGGTGGGTGGAAGAACTTGGGAAGAAGCCTCCGAAACACAAGAACGGCCGAATGAATGGAGCCGATGGGGAAGACGCAGAGTTACGTGATGTGGAGGATGAGGAAGAGCAAGACGATTGGAAAAGGTTTTTCGACGACGAACCTAATGCCAAAAACATGAAAAAGGTCGTGGGTACGCAAGGAAGGATTCACCAATTGACCCTCCACCAATCTCTCCACTCATTGCAAGCTCACCGCGCCATATTCACGCGAGCATGGCTTACTCTCCTTCCTCGTCTTTCGTCCAGATCAATTTGCGACGGTCGCGTCCTCATGACACGAACACTCAATGTTATGCATAGGGGCGTGCTTCCACACCTGACAAGGCCGATCCTGGTAATGGACTGGATTAGCGCCTGCGTTGACGTCGGTAAGTGGTGCTTCAGCTTGGGGGTGCATGTTCATACTTCAGTAGGGGGAATTGTGGGCCTTTTGGCACTTAACACTTTGTTCACTTTGATCAAAGATTACAACTTGGGAGTAGTTACTTTTTCATCCCCGACGTTATTTGACCTCTGTCTTCAGGGATTACCCATCCTTCTATACCCGACTTTACGCCTTCCTTGATAGGGACGTTCTTCATCTCAAGCACCGTGCAAGGTTCTTCCGGTTGACTGAGCTTTTTTTGAGTTCAACGTGAGTTTTGCTATTACACATTGAATCCACGAGCCTACGTTGATCCGTTCCTCAGCCACTTGCCAGCATCACTTGTTGCGTCATTTGTTAAAAGACTATCCAGGCTTTCTCTGGCTGCATCACCTGCTGCTGTCATCATGATTATACCATTGACTTATAATCTTCTCAAGCG
This sequence comes from Sutorius aff. eximius, assembly GCA_038088915.1. Classification (NCBI taxonomy): domain Eukaryota; kingdom Fungi; phylum Basidiomycota; class Agaricomycetes; order Boletales; family Boletaceae; genus Sutorius; species Sutorius aff. eximius. Next base: position 12,597 of record JBBPJV010000027.1, read on the forward strand.
GCATCCCGCCCTCATGGGGATGATCCACCGGACCCAAGACGAAGGTGGTCCCTTCATCGGTAAGTTGGTACTGTTTTGTGGAACAGCTTCCTGACGAATTACATAGACCCTTTCCTACCAGGTGAAGCCAATCCCAACATCACAAACGCCATCGATTCGTCCTTGTGGGAGCTCTATTCGCACAAACAACACTATGACTCTGCAGTGTCTACGTTAGCACGGATATTCGAGGAGGCGTTTACAAAACCAAGCTATTCCGTCGAGGATTTCTTGGACCACACATACGGAACGGTGGGTCGCTTGAGCATATGTGCCGGTCTTTTTGCTAAGTGGGATATCAATAGCTTATCGAGACAGAGACGAAGCGTCAGATCAAAAAGGAACCCGCGCTGGCGATGGAGCCCGTTAAAAACTTATTTCCACTTGCTTCAGACGAGGATGTCGAGAGTGCAGGACAGGATGCAGTGAGCGAGCTATGGGTCTTTGGGTGACATTGGCTGCTTTATCCACCGTACCACTTGTGCAAATTCACTTGTCTGCACCAAGTGTGCTCGGTAGTGCCACGTAAACATCGGCAAACATCTACCAGCGGCACAATCGCTTCAGTTGTAGTCCTGACTCGAGTACGCTTCATCGTCAGCATGGACGCGATTCGTGTGTCCAAGGCAAGTGTTCTGCTCAGAGTCATTGAGATCACTTACGACTCAGCTTGCTAACTGACAGGTCGAGAAGATTCTCTGCGGTAAATCAGGGAGCGTCCACTACGGCTCCCTGCACCTGACAGCACACCACTTGATATTTCGCTATGAAGATCCGGACAAAGAGGAGATGTGGGCGAGTTCTCTTCCATACCATCGCTCGTATCTATGCTCAGGCCAATTCTAGGTTCCATATCCATTGATTTCACTCGTCATGCAGCTCCCGCACACATTGCATGGGCGAAGCCCTATTACTTTTCATACACGAACGTTCGAGACGTTCACCATATCCTTTGGGAACGACCACGATGCCAGTGACGTATTCGAGAGCGTCAAAGAGTTGACGGTGTGCAGTAGGTTGTGCTCGTCTCCCAGCATGTGCTGTAACTGACAAGCCGATAGCCTCTGTCAATCAGCTCTATGCATTCTTCTATTCCCCAAATCTTCCCCTGGAGTCCGCCGGAGGATGGTCAATATACTCTCCGCGGGAGGAATTTGGACGGATGGGTGTTGGTACTCGATCGAAGACCTGGCGCTTTACAGACATTAATAAGGATTACCAGGTAATACTTTCCTTTGTCCTGCCAATACATTATTCAATTGCGTATTTAGTTCAGCTCGACTTACCCGTCCCGTTTGATTGTCCCGACGCGGATAAGCGATTCCACGCTGCAATATGCATCAAAACACAGGAGCAAATGTAGAATCCCCGCTCTCACCTATTTGCACTGGGCGAACTATGTAGTGGTTCTTATTCTGTTCATCAGACAAGAATCCTCATCTTTTTCGCGCAGGCCAGCATAACTCGCTCGAGCCAGCCTATGGTCGGAATTAAACAGAACCGCTCTGTCCAGGATGAGAAGCTTGTAGAGGCTATTTTTCAGACCCATCATTCACCAGAGTCTCGGTCGTCTAGTGCCCCGATCTATGGTGCGACCACCACAAACCTGATTGTGGATGCTCGCCCAACAGCGAATGCCGTTGCAAATACCGCCAGGGGCGCCGGCACAGAAAATATGGATTATTACAAAGACGCGAAGAAGACCTATTCCGGCATCGACCATATCCACGCGATGCGTGAATCGCTAGCCAAAGTTGTAGATGCTCTCCGCGAAGCGGATACTATGGCTGCTAGTGTGAGCGGATATCTCCCTGGAGAAGCGCAGCAGCTTGCTATCTTGGACCGCCAAGCACTGCGCCGCTCCGGTTGGCTCCGTCATATGTCTAATATAATGGAAGCCGTGGTCCTCATCGTCCGAAATATACATATCAACTCGTCTCATGTTCTGATCCACTGCTCCGACGGCTGGGATCGGACGTCTCAACTATCTGCACTGGCTCAGCTCTGTTTGGACCCATACTATCGTACGATACGTGGTTTTCAGGTACTCGTCGAAAAGGACTGGATATCTTTCGGACACCGATTCTTGGATCGATGCGGACATCTATCGTCCGAAAAGTTTTTCACGTCCTTGGCAGACACCGCGAACGGCAGTGGAGGTGGTGATGCTGCTCAAGCCTTTCTCTCCTCAGTTCAAAGCCGCTTCGCGTCCCAGCATCACATCAAGGAGACAAGTCCCTCTTTCCACCAATTCCTTGAATGCGTTCGTCAACTACTCCGGCAATTTCCTGAACGGTTCGAATTCAATGAGTGCTTCCTACGTACAATCCACTATCATCTTTATTCCTGCCAATTTGGAACGTTTTTATACAACTGCGAGCGGGAACGCCGGTCTGGAGAAGACGGAAAGGTCCCATCGGAACACTCTACAAGTCTCTGGGATTTCTTAAACTCGTCGCCGCAAGCAGAGAGGCACACAAATCCGTCGTATGACAGCTCACTAGACGATCCGGTGCGCAGAGATGGCAGGACAGACATGGGAGTGCTACTTCCCAATCCCAAGGACGTTCGCTTCTGGCATGAACTTTATGGTCGCACGGACGAGGAGATGAATGGGAGGGTGGTCATCTCACAAGGCAAGGACGAGTCCGAGTCCCCGGCTTCCGTCGAGGCTCTCGACGATGATACTGCAAGCCAACGCGGAGAACTGTTGCTCCCACCAACTCTCGATTCCCCTTCAAATATGCGCTCGCCTTCCCCTGCTTTGCCACCCCCTAGGCCTGCCACCACCGAGGGCTTGTCTTCCAGTTTTCAGGGGCTGTGGGCATCCTTACCTAACCTTCCCCAGAGAGTTGCGGAAGGTATCACAAGCGTGGGCGCTTCGACGTCTCTAAAGGCTTCCTGGCCTCCGGCACAACAGGCTCAATCGAGTAGCAGTCCGTTGCCACAGAGCCGCGCGCGAAACTCAAATCCCACAGAACTCTTCTCTAGCAGCGGGGTGAAGTCTGTCTGGGGAAAATTATCGTCGAATGCGACCGCAGCATTCTCAGCCGTGCAGGAAGCATACGACGGAGTTACAAAAGAATCGAGAGCCCCCTCGAGAGGACCTGGGCCTGGGGAAAATGTCGGAAAGATATCTGAGCTCCAGCCTCGCGACGCTGGCGCTGGGCAATCTCCGTTAAACATTTCAGGATCATCATATAACCCATGGGACAGCGTAAAGCCACAGAAGAAGCCTGTTCCGGCATTGCCGACCGACAATCCCTGGAGTACTGCGAGCCCGCGTTCCCCCAGGCCATTGACATCCACCTGGGATGCAATGAGCACGGGCCCACTCGCAACCGACCTGACAGTTGCACGTTCGCCACATGAACGAAGCACGACTGGTCCGACTCGTATCGCAAACCAGAGTACTGGTGTGGGGACAGGTCCTCCCACGCGGTCGAGTGGTGAGAGTAAAATTGATCAAGAGCAGAAACTACCGATGGGTAATACAGATCCCCTCGGGGTTGGACTGTTTTAATGTCAAGTTAGGTGTACGTTTAGGAATGTAACCAACCGCGGTGACTTGGTCGATATCCCATGCATTGATGGCGTGATGGCGTGATTAGATAAGCGAGCTCGCTCTCTTAAATAATTGCCAACATGGACACATTTTGAACACCTTATCCCCTTCCCTCGTTTTTTCCTCCTTGCCCTCCACCCTCCCCAATGTCCCCCAACGGTAGCGCACGCCCGCCTCTTGCCCCAGGGCACTTTCTCTTTACATCCGAGTCCGTCGGTGAAGGCCACCCAGGTTTGTCTTACGTGTCATCCGCGCCCAACACTGCTGAGGTGTCCCAGACAAGATCTGCGACCAGGTCTCTGATGCTATCGTGAGTGTCCTACATTGATCACTCCGAGCGGGCTTTTTATTTGGTTGACTAGCTTGACGCTTGTCTCGCGCAAGATCCTTGGTCAAAGGTTGCTTGTGAGACGGCCTCCAAGACTGGCATGATCATGGTCTTTGGTGAGATCAGCACCAAGGCGCAGCTTGACTACCAGAAGATCATCCGCAACACGATCAAGCAAATTGGTTATGATGACTCGTCCAAAGGCTTTGACTACAAAACGTGCAACATTCTTGTCGCAATCGAACAGCAATCGCCCGATATTGCCCAAGGCCTCGACCACGGCTCTCTGGAAGAGCATGGCGCTGGTGACCAGGGCATCATGTTTGGCTATGCTACCGATGAGACTGAAGAGTACATGCCATTGACGATTATGCTTGCCCACAAGCTCAATGCAGCGATGGCTGCGGCTCGTCGTTCTGGGCTATTACCCTGGTTACGACCTGATTCAAAGACACAGGTTACCATCGAGTACAAGAATGATGGCGGTGCGATGGTCCCTCTTCGAGTTGACACCATTGTCATCTCCACGCAACACGCTGAGGAGATATCCACGGAGGAGCTTCGGAAGGAGATTCTGGAGAAAGTCGTCAAGGGGGTCATTCCCACCAACCTCCTCGACTACAACACCACCTACCACGTATGCGTTAGTTTCTACTCGTGGTATTTTAATATTCACAAAGGATCAGATCCAACCCTCGGGCCGTTTCGTCATAGGTGGCCCCCAGGGTGATGCCGGTTTGACTGGCCGCAAAATCATTGTGGACACGTATGGCGGTTGGGGAGCGCACGGTGGAGGTGCCTTCTCTGGCAAGGACTTCTCAAAGGTCGACCGCTCGGCTGCCTACACGGCTCGCTGGATTGGTACAAACCCCTACTACACCGAACGAGCCACGTACTGATGAACATTTCAGCAAAGTCGCTCGTTGCTGCTGGTCTTGCTCGCCGTGCTCTCGTCCAGCTCTCGTACGCGATTGGTGTTGCTGAGCCCTTGTCTATTTACGTCGACACTTACGGCACGGGCAAGAAGTCGAACGACGAACTTGTGGCGATTATCCGCAAGAACTGGGATCTCCGACCTGGAGTGATGGGTGAGTTTGACGCCTCCACTAGGCGTTGGCTTCTATAACGCTACCCACAGTCCGTGAGCTTGAACTCCAGAATCCCGTCTACCTTCGCACTGCATCCTACGGGCACTTTGGTAACCCAAACTATGCTTGGGAGAAGCCCAAGAAGCTTACCCTTTGATCCTCCCCAATCATTCGTGCGTTTGGGACCTTTGTAATTATTCCGCCTGGCATCGGAAGTTCATCCTTCCACTCATCATTGCATCGTCACTCCTGTAGAACACACGATTTTTTTGCCTCTTGTCCTATAGCATTTTCCCAGGGAGAGGCTACACATTTTCAACCTACTACCCCGAGCGGTAGCCCACCACGCTCACGCTATACGTATAACCCATATATCCCTACCGTAGTATTGAAGAATACGACCCGCGTTCAACCGCGTATTGCACCGAAACGAGCACGTGTGTCAATCAGTAATGTTCGAGTGACACGCCCTCGGGCAGAAAAGGCTGTTTCAGCGACCGGATCCCCTACCGCACATACATTTTCCCCACTGCAGTGGCTGGATTCCCAGCGACTTGTCTCAATTCAAAGGCCATTTCACTGCGCGTGAAACATTGATACTATACAGGGCATGTATCGTACCCGTGATGCGGTCGTACCCGAGTTGTTGTCCATTCAGTCATCCACTGACGAGAAAATGATGCAAACCCCAGTACTGAATTAAAGGCGACCAATAGCACACCCTCCGTCCACACGTTCACCTCTCCCTTCTACCTCACGTACACACTCCCGCCAGTGCGTTTCACTCAGACTGATTATTTCGCATTCTGATCAGCTTTTAGTGTGTGGCGTATTAGGTCTACTGTTGCATGACCCCACCATCGATGCGGCTGCCGAGATCTGCGAGGGCCTCTCTTTGCTACAGCACCGCGGTCAGGACGCATGTGGCATCGTCACCTGTGGCCCCAAAGGCCGTCTCTACCAATGCAAAGCGAATGGAATGGTTCGGGATGTTCTTGATGACAAGGCTCTTGGGAGGCTGATCGGAGGGATGGGAGTCGGGCACGGTGAGGCGCTCCATTGGATGAGCCATGGTTCACATCTCACCTCGCAATCCTCCCAAGTCCGGTACCCGACAGCTGGCAGCTCCAACCACGCCGAAGCTCAACCTTTCTACGTTAATTCACCCTACGGTATCGTACTCGCACATGTATGTCCGATTTTCGACGATCCCCAGAGTCATGTCTTTACGCAGCGCTTGCATCGCAGAATGGAAATCTTATCGATAGCATGACCTTGTTGCAATATATGGACGCCACAGCACATCGGCACATCAACACCTCTTCCGATTCCGAATTGCTTTTGAATATCTTTGCCGACAACCTCCAACAAACTGGAAAGTTCCGCATAAATGAAGAAGACATTTTCACTGCTACGGGAGGTTTGATGAAACAGTGCAAGGGAGCGTATGCATGTGTCACGATGATTGCAGGATTCGGAATTATCGCTTTCAGGGATCCGAATGGAATTCGGCCCGTCGGGATGGCGTCTCGGAAAGCCGCCGCTGGCAATGATTGGCTCTTCGCAAGCGAGAGCATCGTTGCCGACGCTGGTGGTTTCAGTGACTGGCAGGATGTCAAACCTGGTAAATGTACGAATCTTCCACTATCGTCCAGAAATACTCATCGTATCATAGGTGAAGCTATTATTATCACCCGCTCCGCCGTTTCGAGACGCGTTGTTGCTGAACCAGCTACATTCGCACCCGATATTTTTGAATATGTTTATTTTGCACGACCTGATTCCGTATTGGATGGCGTGAGCGTCTACCGGAGCCGGATGGCCATGGGTGATGCGCTTGCGGAAGAAGTAAGCAAGGTTTTGTCAGAAAAGAACATCACCGCAGATGTTGTCATTCCGGTCAGTTCGCGATCTTGTCCCTCTCAACGATCTGATTTACTATATGATCATCAATGTTAGGTTCCTGATACTTCGCGTGTCGCTGCATTGAACTTGGCTCAGAAGCTTCAGCTTCCTTACCGGGAAGGGTTCATCAAAAACCGGTATGTCGGCAGGACCTTTATCATGCCGGGACAACAGATGAGGTCCGTTCCACTCTTTTATGAATCGTCCACACTGACGGGAAACACAAGGAGGAAGAACGTGAGGAAGAAGCTCAATGCAATGGCGCTCGAATTCGCCAACAAAGTTGTCCTACTTGTTGACGGTACGTGTCACTTTACTGACATGCTGCACGATGGTCGCACGCCTCTTTCAGATTCGATCGTGCGAGGTACAACCTCCAAGGAAATCATCCAGATGGCCAAGGACGTCGGAGCTAGGAAGGTCATCGTCGCGAGCTGTGCTCCCCCGATTCGGTAGATCTCGCCAATTCTCTTCCATTGTCCCCTTTTCTGATCTGCTGTGCAGGTATTCCAACGTATATGGCATCGACATGCCCTCGCGTTCAGAACTCGTCGCGTATGGTCGGACGACCGAAGAAATTGCAGAGGCCATCGGGGCAGATCTCGTCATCTTTCAGAAGCTCCCTGACTTGATCGCCTCTGTCCGCCAGTTTAACCCGTCGATCGAAACCTTTGACTGCTCGGTCTTTACGGGCGAATATGTTACGGGGGGCATCGACGAGAACTACTTGGCTCATATCGAGTCACTGAGGGCTGACCATATGAAGAACAGGATGACTGCAGGCAGCCGCAAGGTTGCGGAAGCCAAGGGGACAAATGGCCCGAATGGTAACGACGGGCAGTCTGTGGCTCGTTCGAATGCGACTGCGAATGGGGCCGATGATACTGTTGGCCTGCACAACACTTGGAACATCAGCTGACGATAGAATAATTAACACTTGTGCTCTGTTTGCGTCGACGTAGAGGTTTCTTTGCTTTCTAACACGATTATAATAATAGAAAATGGGGGGGGGAATGCCGTAGCTAGCGGTGCATGAGTCCTTGATGCTACGTGGAATACGAAAATAACATCCAGCCTCGATGATAGATGTACAATAAGGCAGTAGTGTGATATACAACATCGCACGCGATCGTGTCACCGGGCAGGTACGCTGCGATTATCATTTCCGGCTTGAGAAGGGAGCTGTGATAGGGTGCGGTGTTTTGGCATGAATAAGGATGCCATGGGATCCCTCTTTTGTATCGGCGGCTTAGAGGGGCGAGGGTCCGTGATTTGTGGTGGGGAGCGGGTAGGCGATGACAGTTGAGGCGGTGGAAGAGGACCCTTCTGGGAAACGGGCCCTGCCGGGTTTGTGGAGTGGGCGGGACGAGGTGGCGTTTGTGGCATCAAAGCCAAGGGGCGGTTGATGGGAGCGGTTTTGACAATAGTTCGGCTATTCACAGACTTTGCTGGCGATGCCATGAGCGGGCTTGCAGTAGGGCGGTGTACCTTGGCGTTGGGCGTTCGGGGGGCCAGCCTGGGAACATAGAGAGACCTTCGAAGTTTAGTTGCCTCATTCTTCGTCTTCTGAAACAGAGATTGTGGCTGGTTAGACGTCCTCCCTAGGGGGCGTGTCAGTCGGGCGAAACGAGGACAAGGCAACACTTACATGCGGTTCGCGCGCGCTTAGGGGGAGGTAATTTGTCTGTCAGTTTGACCTCTCGTTCTCTCTTTCGTTCGGCAGCCTCCATGCGTTGGTTCCTGAGCCTTGATGCGGCCTCTTCGAGTCGATGGGCCTCAGCCTCGCGAAGCAGCTATGTGCTGGCGTGAAAAAATGGAATTGATCTAAGCGGGTCGGAGACATACGAAATATTGATCGCGCCAGGATTCAGGCTGCTCTTGGTCATTCCGTGCGAGTTGTTCGGCAAGCAGAGGATAGGACTTGAAGCAGAGACGTTCCCAGAGATCTGGTGATATCATGTCAGGGAAAGAGAACATCTAGCGCTAAAGGGGGGACATGCCTGATGTGTCGTGTTCGAGATACTGCATGAGAGTGAGAGGGCGAGAGCCGTGATCAAACAAGACGAACTGACCGGAGAGGAGTGCTCCAAGTGTAGGAGGGTATCTGCAGAGCAGCATTCGAGCACGGGTTTAATAACATCGTACCGTACATCATCGCCGAGAGCAGTTATGGCTGTCGAGGAGATGAAGTCGAGGAAGAGAAGAGGCGAAGACCATACCATCTGCGTGGGATGAAAGGACTGGGTGAGAAGGGGTGAGTAGGGGGACGGGTAGATGGGGAAGTGCTTGCTCACCACGCTGACAATAAGACACGAGAGAGGGGACACGACGAAGAACGAGATCGGACTCTGAGGCCATTGAAGAGAAGAACGAGCTAGCTGAGTTATGGCTCGCAAGCACACCGCTTTTAATGCGATCACACATGCCAAATACGGTCAATACTCCTCCTCCTCCTCCTACTCCTCTTCCTCCTCTTCCCCCTCCTCCTCCGCTTCAAATGCTCGCTCTTGTGCATTCATCGCCCCCACCACATCCTCCGTTTGTCCCTTTTGTACCGCTAGTCGTCGTCCTGTTATCTGTGTCATGCCATGTCAAGTGTTTCGGGACGCCACTCACTGATCAGTGTGTGGATCGCCTCCTGTGTCTTTCTCTCCAGCTTCGCAAGCTTCTTCTCCGTTTCCCTCTTGAGATCCCAGTTTGGCCGTTTCGGTGCAATGTTAAACACGTCCTGCAAGCACTCAGCTATGCACTGTATTGGCAGGTGTTACTACCCACAAGCTCCTGCACCCTGCGCTGTTCATCCTCGGCAATGATCGTCTCCGCCATACCCTCGACGTTCTTTTCAACAGTATCTTGAGTCAATATTCCACTTTGCGTGTGCTTCCTCAACGTCCGCGTTTCTGGGTCAAAGTTTCGGTTTCGTAGCACGGTCCCACTGCAAGACACGCGTCAGCAAACGTGGGCTGCGGAGCGATGCCAGTGTGCGGCGCACCCATCGTCGACATCTACACGACCCTCTTTTCTGTTTCTGAGTGCTACTAGCCGTGCCTTGCGTGTCTCCGATGCCTCTTGGAGAGACATGGTCAAGACCGTAACCTGCGCTGACTAAGCAATAGTATATGAGTTCGACTCTCCTTAAATGTCAAATAATGATCTTAGCATGGCCCAGACGCAGCTTTAAACACTATCCGTCTCTGTCTCGGTTCTTCTCTTCTTCTCCCTCGAGATACATCGATACCACTCAGTTCCCGTGCGACTCCATAAGGTATGTCTCTCGGGTCAACCACCGACGCGTGAAACCATGCCTTTTCCAGGAACTTTTCCATCATTGCCCACATCGGTATTTTTCTTCTTTCCGTGTAGCCGTACATACTAACAATCATAATAGACCATGGTAAATCCACCCTGGCTGATCGGTGCGTTAACTTGGCCACCTCGTGACTATACTCATCTTACCTTGTGGTCAGATTACTAGAGGTGCAATCGCGTGTAGCTTCCCTCGTGTCGTATTGTCAACACACGTTTAGCTTACAGGTACCATTCCAAAGAAAGCCATTGGTTCCAACCAGCAAGTTCTAGACAAACTCAAGGTTGAGCGAGAGCGCGGAATCACCGGTGAGGCACTCTAGACTCGGCGGGAGATCATGCTCACTCATATGGTGCATAGTCAAGGCCCAGACAGCGAGGTGAATGCCTCGTCCCCATTTCCGGGAACTGCTTGACGATTCTCTGTCAGTATGATCCATACCATCAGCGCAAGGAAATACCTCCTCAATCTTATCGACACCCCTGTGAGTTACCTGTAGTGAATACCCCAAACTCTCCTTATCTATACCAGGGACATGTCGACTTTTCATGGGAAGTTGCTCGTTCTCTGGCAGCATGCCAAGGCGCGCTTTTACTAGTGGATGCTACCCAAGGTGTTCAGGCACAATCCATCTCCGTATTTCACATCGCCAAGGAGAAGGGCCTGACCATCATCCCTGTTCTAAACAAGGTTTGCGTTTTTCAGCCCCACTGGCCTTTATTCTCAAAAGGTGTCAACCTAGATAGATATGGCTGCATCACAACCCGAACGCGTCGCTTTACAGCTGCAGTCTACTTTCGGTGTACACCCCACTGGTATACTGCAGATCTCAGCTAAAACAGGTCAAGGTGTGGAGGCTGTACTTCGAGCTATTGTTGAACGAATACCTCCTCCAACCGCATCTGCGCACAAACCTCTAAAGGCTTTGTTGTTTGACTCTCAGTGAGTGTCTAATTGCTGATTCTACCCACCAACATTGAACCATCCGAGTTATGATCGATACCGCGGCGTCATCTCTCTCGTGAGCCTTCATGACGGCGTTATTCGTAAAGGTGCTTATCGGTTAACATACCTACGAAAGCTTATATTCCATGTTCAAGTTTCGTTTTCATGCCAACAGGCGATAAAATTACGTCTTGTCATACTCGGAAGAAGTATGAAGTACAGGAAGTTGGTGTCATGTACCCGGAAGAGCTTCTTACCTCGAGTTTACAACCCGGGCAAGTCGGTTATATAGCTTGTAACATGAAAGAGTCATCCGAAGGTACGCAGAGCTGCCTTCTCTTTGGCTAGCATTGTCCCTGAGGTGATTATCTAGCACATGTCGGGGATACTCTCCATCGAGCTGGTGTACCAGTAGATCCAATGCCGGGGTTTCGACCTGCGAAGGCCATGGTAAGCATGTCTCCCTTCCGACGACCCAATTCTTAGATTCTTAGGTCTATTCTGGCATTTTTCCGGTGGACACGAACGACTTCATCAAACTCGAGGAATCCATCAAACGAGTGTGTAACACCTTACACATTTTGCATTATTTCTCATCGACCACGTCCAGCTAATGCTTACTGACCGAAGTGTCTCCGTCCAACGTGAATCTTCCTCCGCGTTGGGTCAAGGTTGCCGTCTTGGGTTTCTCGGGACTTTGCACATGGATGTCTTCCGCCAGCGCCTGGAGGATGAGTACGATGCAAAGATAATTGTTACCGCTCCCACCGTACCCTATAAAGGTACTCTCCCCGTCGCCCAGACCACACCATTTGATGATGAGATCCGACAGTCGTTTCTAGAGACAAGACCATCATCGTTAGCAATCCCACAGAGTTTCCCGACCTCTCAGACTTTTCCTCGGGTGTCAAAGAGGTTCAAGAGCCAGTGGTCAAGGCAACAATCATTGCTCCCGAAGGTTTGGCCTATTTGTCCCAGATTTTTGTCGCGCTGAACTTCATCCTCAGATTATCTTGGCGAGATGATGGAACTATGTTTTGCACATCGCGCAGAAGACTTGGATCACCGTTATTTAGACGCCGGGATGGCCGATTCCGCTTGCATTATGTTGACATGCACTATCCCTTTGAGTGAGATTGTTACCGACTTCTTTGACAAACTCAAGAGCAAGAGCTCGGGATACGCAAGTTTTGAGTGCGTATCACCCTCGTGTTCCCGGCTGGTATGAGCTGACCACGCACAGTTATGAGGATGCCGGATACAAGCGAAGTGACTTATCTAAAGTGAGGACATACACTAGGCGTTATGACTTCAGCTCGACCTACTCCAAACTAGATGATCTTCCTCTTGAACGGAAAACCAGTGGATGCCCTTGCGCTCATTGTGCACCGATCCGCACAGCAAGATGTCGGAAGATCGTGGGTGAAGAAGTTGCGTGAGTGGTCTTGGTTATTTCTGTTTGGCTCGCTCCGACGATGATTACAATCAGACAAGGTCATTCCTCGTCAACTGTTTGAGGTGCCGATTCAGGCAGCCATTGGGAAGAAGGTCATCGCCCGTGAGACATTGAAAGCACTGCGCGCCGACGTAACGGCGGGTTTGTATGGAGGTGTGCATTAATCGGGTGATAACTGGCCGCCTTGCTAAACTATTGTTCCACAGGCCACTACGAACGCAAGATGAAACACCTCGAAAACCAAAAGGAAAGCAAACGTCGAATGAAGCGAATCGGCAGTGTGAATCTACCACAGGAAGCCTTCTTCGACATCTTGAGCACCAAAGCAAGGTAGTCGCGCAAGTATTACAAAGTGCTAACTTGGCGTCTTGCAACTCTACTAAAGTTCATAGTCCTCATCGTCGTAAGCCTCCTTGATGAGTCGGTAAACTGACGATGGCGGATGATCGCCACTGCACAGATGGTTAGTACAACCACAAGTAGACACAATGCACAAGAAACTCACTCGTTTGTAACGTACGCGTCGATCATCTCTGGTCGCACATAATCATAGAACGGATTCACGACATCTACTTTGTCCACCAGATCACCCTCTTCGAACCCGAGGACGCTACTGGGATCTCCAAAATCAAGCGCGCCATATTCATGGTATAAATTCCATTGCGGGGTAAGTTTAAATTGTCCTGCGCAAACGACAACCGGGGTACTGTGAGCACGAGCGGCTGTAGCAGCAAGGAGTGATCCTGTGATGGCAAACATCCCGCCATTAGCAAGGATGGCATGCGCGCCCAGTATAACCTTGTTTATCCGCGACATGAGAGCATATATCGAAGAATCAGGAACAAGAACCGTGGATATGCCAGCCGACGAGAGTGACTCGGCCATCTCACGGCCGCTGTATCTGTTAACCAGACGAGTGTCGGAATTCGCACTGGAATGAAACAGAAACACTGACGTTGGAGCTGTCTCCGCGACGATGACAGTATATTTCCGATAAGGAGCGGCCGACTTCAAAAATGCCGCTACTGTACTCGACTTTCCAATCGTGAGGATGATCTCGCTGGAAACGTGCCATCTGAGCCCGGCATGTACCAAGAGGTCGATGGGGTAGACAACATACTCGGAGTGTATATGGTCTTTCGCATTCTTGGATATGTTATCGTACACGGTTTCAAGCTCGTCAAAGACGTCTTGTATAGCTTCCATGAGTACAGGCTTTAGTGTTCGAGCAAACGCATCGGGGTCATCAGGGTTGTTCTCCTTCAGGGTACCTCGCGCTTCATGAGAGGCCTTCTGAGGGGTAACTTGCTTGCGAGGTTGTCCTTGGGAAACGAACTTCGCAATCGAGAAGGTTGGTTTCGAGGTTGATGGAGCTTCGGTCCCCTGACATGCCGTGTGGTATTCCTCTCGGATGTGATGCAACACCTTGCGAACGGTGTTTCCTACCGTGTACTCTGGACGGGGACGAAAATAAGGGTTGGATTCGACTCCGAGCCTCCGACAGAGGACGTATCCGTTACCTTTGGGCTGGGCGTCCACTAATTTCCGGCCCACGGAGCGAATGATTTGGACAAGCTGGTCGATGTTGGAAAAGCGAGCCTTGGAGACGACCTGACGGAGTACGAGGAGAGTTTCAAGCGCTGTTTCTCGGGATCCGACGACCTGTCTATGGGGTAAAGGGATGAGCTTGGGCTCTGGCACAGAAGAACCCTGCCGACCGTCTCTGAAGTTTGGACGCAAGATTTTCGACAGCCCTTTGGCTTGCTGCAACTGAGGGATCTGTGGCCATCGTCCACGAACTTGGGCTCTGACGAAGTAGAATCACGCCCAAGTAGTATGACTCGAGCTAGTGTCCCCTAACACTCCATAAACAGAATCACGACTCGATATACATTTCTTCTGGTAGCCTGTAAATATCCTCCAAGTAGAATTCTGACGATTCGCTTAAACATGCCAATCCAGCTTATCCGCCCATTTCCCAGGAAGCAATTGGGAAATTTGTTCGACATCTTTGTCACCTCTCCCAGAGAGACACTAAAATACGGGTCAGCTTAGTCCACCCCATCGGTGGAAAAACATCTCACTATAACTAACTCCGTCTCCTTTGGCAGCATCTTCGCCCGGCGAACCCCTTCCCAGATGGCATGTGATGACTCCAGGGCTTAACTTCCTTTTAGCAAACATTCCACGGTGTGGGGCATCGACTAACCGGGAATAATCCCTTCGAGTTGCGTGAGGAGGCGGAACCCTCGCAGTGCCTCTTCATCGGTCGCAGCCACGTACTCTGCGCGGCCAGATTCTTTCAGCCAGGCGTGCTCTGGTCCAACTCCGGGATAATCTAGACCCGCGCTGACGGAGTGTGTCTCGATTATCTGGCCAACGTTGGATTGTAAGATGTAAGTCTGCACGCCATGAAGGACGCCAGGTGTTCCTTTGGAAAGCGTGGCACTGTGCCGATCCCCATCGAGACCTTGGTCCCCGTTGTCAGCTCACGAACCGCCGAAAACTAGAATACAAACCTTCGCCACCGGCCTCCACTCCGATCAAGTGGACCCCCTTGTCAGGTATAAAGTCATAGAATGTGCCAATCGCATTGCTCCCGCCACCAACACAGGCGACGATGACATTGGGGGGTTTTCCTGTAATGTCATGAAGTTGCGACCTAATTTCTCTTCCTATTACCTTTTGGAAATCCCGGACGATGGTAGGGAAGGGATGGGGTCCGATCGCCGACCCAACGAGATAATGTGTGGTGGCTAGGTTGGTTACCCAGTCACGTAACGCTTCGTTGACTGCGTCCTTGAGTGTTCGGGATCCCGACTCAACTGGAACGACCTTGGAAATGGATGGGTTACAAGACCGACGGAAGGTCAAGGAACCGATAACCTACTGTTGCGCCCAGCATTTTCATCCTGAAGACATTTAGCGCCTGACGTCTTACATCCTCAGCACCCATGTACACGACACACTGCAATCCAAATCTGGCGCACACGGTCGCAGTCGCGACACCATGCTGTCCAGCGCCAGTCTCCGCAATTATCCGTTTTTTGCCCAAACGTTTGGCGAGAAGAATCTGTGTTGCCAAGCTCGCATACAATCACCATCTAGAGCGCGCCACTCACCTGGCCAACAGCATTGTTAATCTTGTGCGAACCCGTATGATTCCTACAGAAACTATCAGCTAAGCCGGATTGGCAACTGCATACATACAGATCTTCTCGTTTCAACCAGATTCGAGCACCACCAGCATGTTTTGTCAGGGACTCTGCAAAATACAGTCTTGAAGGACGGCCCATATAATCATAGTAGCCTTCAAACTCTTTCCAGAATTCGGGATCGCTAAGAGCTGACTTGTGTGCTTCCTCAAGCTCGAGGAGGCACTCAAACAGTGCCTCAGGAACGAACTGGCCCCCAAAATGCCCAAACCTTGCGGGCAGAGAATTTGTCGCGACTTGGGGGGCAATGTTGTCGGACTTGGCAAGAGCCGATACGGGGAGGGTCGGTGGGGACCGCACAGGTGGAGAAGGTCCGCCCTGGCCAATTTCACGGCAAAACGATTCCACTGCGCGCGGAATCTTATCGGAAGATGCGGCTTTTATGACAGAGACCAGGCGACTGCCGATGACGACCCCATCGGCGCCAGCACTCTGAACGTATTCAAAATGAGCCCGCGTAGCCACACCAAACCCGACCGCGATAGGGATAGAGGTGAACTCTCGGACACGGGCGATAATGTCGGGGAGCTCGCTATTAATCCTACCTTGGACGGACGACCCTGTAGTACCCATCTATAGGCGGCTCAGAGTTAAAGTTGCAGCGGAACGTATGGACCAGACACACCCTAGAAACCACGTAAATGAAAGAGTCTGCAATGGACACAAGAAATTTGATTCGACTCAAGGATGTTGAAGGAGCGATAAGTGGAACGTAGGACATGCTAGAAATCGTCGGTATTATTCGGGTGAAGACCCAGAGGGATGGGGGCTAACGTACTCGGCTCTTTGGCACTTTTCTCTGAAATCGATGGCTTCTTCAGGCGGAAGGTCCACCATAATAAAGCCATTGGCTCCAGCCTCTCGCGCATCTTGGATAGCCTTTTCTTCCCCATAAGCGATCATTGGATTGTAATAACCTGCAAGCCATGAAATTGAGTGACACGACACTTTGAGGGGGAGTAGCGACTAGCCCATGAGCAACACGGGAACAGTAAGATCCTGTCGACGTGCCTCCCTAACTTGACCAAGCACGGTAGCGTAATCAATGTCATTGTGAACTGCAATCTGACGCCTGCATTATGAAAATGTAAAAAGCGAAAGAGGATCCTGCACACCGTGTTAGTCTCTTGAATGGCGGGGCCATCAGCAATCGGATCTGAGAAAGGAACGCCTAGTTCAATGATGTCTACTCCGCCCTTTTGCATGGCCAGGCATATCGGAACAGTATCGGTTGACCTCGGATATCCTGCGGTAACGAATGTCACTAGCGCGCAATCCCCCTGTCTCGCTAGTTAATGGTGATCCCTGTGTCCCAGAAAACAAATGTACATTGTTGTTTTTGGATTCAAAGACAGACCTGATGGCTTGCATAGTCGTACGTATGATACTGGCATGTAATCGGAGTTTGAGTGTCTTTGAGTGCTTGCTTATCGTAGAAACGTCAACCGATAAATATCAAACGTAGGTGGTCAGATGCCTATTTCAACCTACCACCATGGAGCCTTTACAACCCTCAGATGATGCCAGGGTGCTCGTCATATACACCGGTGGAACGATCGGCATGCTTGTCGGCGCCCAGGGATACGTACCCGAACCCTTTTTCCTCACAGAGACACTCAGAAGTCAGAAACGGTTTCATGATCCTCTCCAGGATTCCCTCTTTTCACACGCAGGGTCCGTCAAAGGCTACAGAGAATGGTCAAGCAATGGAAAATCCAGCCCTTCCGCCTCGGAGACACATCTTCCTCACACTTCTGGTGCCAGCGTCTCCCATTCTACCCTTTGGGTCAAGTCATCGCGTCTTATAGGCAGGGCACGGACACTTGCTCCAGATGCAAATAACATGCCCCTAGATAACATTCAATGCGAAAAAATTTCAGACAGTGTTTACCAAGCGAGGCTCCCCTGCTTGGTTACTCCAAGGAGCACTGCACCCGGTCTCAGTGGTGGAAAGCGTATCCGGTATGCTATTCTCGAGGTATGTGATAGGGTCAACGAGACAGCTCAATGGCAAACAAGGATTTCAGTGGGATCCTTTGCTAGACAGTAGCAATATTGAGATAAATGGTGCATGTGACCGTCTTTCCTGCAACTACAATTCTCCTGACTCCCTGCAGACTGGGTTCGCATCGCGACAGACATAGAGCTCAACTACGTGGATTTCGATGCATTCGTGATCCTTCATGGAACAGATACCATGTCTTATTCATCCAGCGCGCTGAGCTTCTTACTCGAAGACCTCGGAAAAACTGTGGTCAGTACTTCCGTCTGTTTCGAGTGAAAAAACCCACAAGGGTCCTTGCTGCCTGTCGTAGATTCTAACTGGCGCGCAAATATCCCTCTCCCAACTTCGGAACGACGCTGTAGACAATCTCCTTGGGGCGTTGACCATTGCAGGGCATTATATTATACCGGGTACAGTTGCATCGCCTGGGTCATGAGTGTGTTTTATTCAACGCTTCCAGAGTGTAGTGTATACTTCAACCATACTCTCTATCGCGGGAATCGCGTCTCGAAAATATCTTCCTACGACTTAAATGCTTTCCATAGTCCGAATTTTCCTCCCTTGGTCGATGGTTTGTCCCGCATTTCGTCATTCCACACTCGCTGATCTTTTCAGGTATTCCAATTCAGTTGGGATCGATATCGTGGTAAACTGGAATGAAGTGTTGAGGCAGACAAACTTGCGTCGCTTCAGAGCTCACAAAGGTGGCTTATTATGGTTGTGCTCCACTATGAACTACATTGACCGTCACTTGCACTTGCAGAAATGTGCCCCCATGTTGGTAGGTGGTCAAGCCAGCCTGTATATTTATTCCTCATCGCACGGTAGCAACTCTTCGCTTATTTCCCGGAATGAGTGATGCTACGGTCCACGCATTTCTAGCCCCCCCAACCCGTGGTATCGTACTTGAGACCTTTGGTGCTGGGAATGCTCCACAAAGATCTGATTTAATGGCAGCTCTCAAGCAGGCGTGCAACTCGGGGATTGTCATTGTTGCGATAACACAGTGTTTGAAGGGCTCCGTCTCTGCTGCGTATGAGACCGGTAGAACCCTGCAGAAGGCGGGGATTGTTCCAGGGGGGGATATGACGCCAGAGGTAACACGATTCTCACTGCGCCTATATTGCAATGCTGAGAATTCAACAAATAGTGCGCTCTCGCGAAACTTGCTTATCTGCTATCGAAGCCCGAACTCAGCGTCGATCAGGTTAGGGGGCTGATCAGCATGCCACTGCGTGGCGAACTTGGCCGTCCCACACTTTCGCCGTCGACCCGCCCACCGACTGCTGCACCTGACCTACCAACCATTCAAGGCCTCTTAACGCAGTTTGTACGGCTTTCTAGTCCGAATTCAGCGCAGCGAATACCAAAGATCACCTCTCCGTCCGTGGGGGAGGATGCTCAAGATGCCACTGCGTCGTGGTCTGGCACTGCCAGCGAGGCAGCATCGACCGAAGCGGCGCTTCTCCCCTTGCTCATGCACCTTGCTGCAGCCCGTGACGACGTGGGGGGGCTAAGGTTTTGCATGGATACGGCGGCTACATGGGATGCAGAGGGTATCACACCAGTCCTTATTCCGGGGGGGATCGTGAACTGTCTTGAAGCCGGATCTGGTCGTTCTCCCCTACACGTGGCAGCACTCAACGGTAATACTTCCAGCATCACTTGGTTGCTGAGGTCGGGAGCGCTCGTGCATCTCAGAGATACTCTCGGGCATACCGCCTTGTATTATGTCGGTACCTTCTCTATTACGCCTGTGTTCTGCTGATTATAAGCCTGTTTGTCAACTCGTCGTAGGCCGCTCGCCAGGGTCATAGGGATATTGTAGATACCCTTGTGGGGGCTGGAGCCAACCTTGGAGGCTGTGACTATGAAACTGGCTATGCCGAGTTATCTCTGAAAAATGCCCTCAATTCCAGGGACCAAGACACCATTGAGACTTGGGGCAAAACCGGGATGAGGATGGTTATCTGAAATTCGGTGGTAAAAAGAAATGCTACTCAGTACATAGCAGGGTATACGCGTAAACTAACGTCGACATATGTGTATGTTACGGCTACGAGTCATCATCCCTCACTTCCATTCCCCCCGCGTCAGACCCAGATTCGGATACATCTTTTGTAGCATCTCTTATCTTTTCGCGAAGCGAGTTAAGGAACAGCCCCTGCTGTGCACAAGCAAACGTAAATGACTCTCCCATGTATTCCAGCCTCCTGACAAAAGCTTCCGGTTCCTTGTCGAGATGCAAAGGTGTGTACTTGATACGGCGATGCATAAAGTCGTCTTCGGATGCAGGCTCACCATTTGGACCCCCGAAACCATTGAATATGCGCATGGTAAAGTCGATGCCTATCAGTGGTTGTCTTTTAATGAACAACAGGCGAGGCAGAGCACTTGAACAACCAACTTTTTTCGCCTATGCGTTCTCCTTCAATGTCGTCTACCCGGCGTACCATTTCGTAGTATGTGTATACGCAATGAAATATGACTTCGGGGACTTCCGAGTCCGGTACATGTTCGAACTTGACATTCGTGACCAAAAGGCTAGACATGTCTTCGTAGAACTTGATCACTTCGGTCATCTTTGGGTCATCCATGCCGAATGGTCGCTTCGAATGTGGACGCGAATTCGGAGTGCCCTTGGGTGCAGCTCGAGCAAGCAGTTCTTTCGATCTTCCGATTTCAGCATCACGCTCACGGATAGCATCCTGTGCTGTCATGATATCTCGAGTAGGTGTTGGGTCAAACAACAATGGCCGGGGCTGACCTGATTGCTCTAGCTCGGCAATACGCTTTGTCTTTTCTTCGATTACACCATCCTTCGCCCTGATAACTTCCTGGAGGCGTGATATGTCTTGCTCTACCGCACGCTTTTCCTCGTCGGCCGCTTCTCTTGTTAGAAAATGAAGTGCCACTGCTTGACCTGTGCGAGAGAGTGGCTCAACCCGAGCTAGCTGGGAAGTCAGCTCCTTGATGAGGGCATCCTGTGCTACGGCCAGTGATTAGATGTAACAGGTTATTAGGTGCTAACAAACTTCTTGCACGTTCTTCGTATTGTATTTGTAACTGCTCAAGGACTTGTTCTGGCTCCGTCCTGCGTATTTGGAAAATTTCTTCTAATTGCTTCGATAGCGCGTCTCGCTGAACCTCTAACTGTAATCCATTCGTTAGGCTGCGAACAAGAAAGGAATGAGAGGACAGTGTACATCTTTAGCTTTCTGCTTCCATCGGTCCAACTCCTTTTGGCCGTTCGCATCAGAAGAGTGGATTTTGTTGGTTCCCGATGCCGCGGGATGGGAGGTTGTCTGTACATTAGCTTGGCTTTCCGCTTGATCCAGTTCCATCGCGTCCTCGGGAAGTGGAAGCCTTTTGGCTGATTTTGAGCTTGCTGACTTTTCTCGACCATTCGCGCCGGTGGCTGCTTTGGGGTGAGACTTGGCTTTTGAACCCGGCTTCGCGATCACAACGTCCCCTGGAACGTCCTCGTCATCATCACCTGGCAAGACGGCTGGCACGCGTTTCGTGGACGGTTTCTCTTGAGACGCATTGCTCGGTCGGGTCGGAGAGTGGACTTTGGTCCTCTTGCGGGCCTTGGGGATATCACTGCGCTGTTCCCAGTTGTCTACGAGGCAGCTGTTTTAGATGAACGTCTCGCACTTGGTAAAGATGCGAACGTCCTTACTCATTTCGTCTTCCGAGGACATGATGGTCCAACTCAACAAGTCATGTGAGTAAAGGCTGTTCCCGCGTCATGATCTCACCCGCGGCTCGATACGGAGTCAGTACCTGCGTTCCCTTCTTCTGCTATAGCCATGTCCCTCCTCACGGATTACCGGGCAGAGCGCGATGCATTGGTCAAGGCAGACAGAGCACTTCGTGTCGATCATATTCGCCCAAACACTTTCTTGGAGACCCAGGCGGACTGCATTGTCCGCGGTATCCGCGCCTACGATGCTGAATCTGTGTGGAGTGTACCACATGACAAAGTCCCGCATCCGTTCCCTGGAATGGAATTTCTGACCGGTTTGTACACTGTATGTACTACCTAATATCGTGGACCGATACGTTATCAGGCAAGAACATTATCCGTAAAACGAAGCTCTTTCAAATCATTTCCAAGGTTCTATCTCACATGCCCTGGTCCGTTCGCACCTGTAGTAACCCGTTTCATATTTCCGCAGATGCCCAAGGGGGCTCTCCTTCATGTTCACCTTGATTTGACTGTTGGGGCCAGAACTTTGCTGGACATCGCATTGCGCCATCCAGTCATTCACATTTCGTCTCCGGAGGCGATCACCTCAGCTAACATGGCATCCATCCAACCGAGCCTGGCACCAATTCGTACTAATTCAGTTACAAGTGTAACGTCGCTTACAGATTCAGCGTATCATCCCAATGTGTGGATACCCCTTGCGACGGCCCGGGACAGGTTTGACACGGCCCTGGGAGGGCCAGATGGATTTGACCGATGGCTCCTCAGCAAGATGTCTATCAATCCAAGTGATGCATACATCACTCATAATAACAATATCAGGGTGCGAACAGGTTAACGGGGGATGGTGCCACATCCTGCTCACACCAATTAGATATGGGATATATTTCGCTCTGCCGCGAACCTGAATCGTGTTCGTCTTCTCCAAGTTTTTTTCCAGTCAAATAAAGAGGATGACAGGCAATTAATAACATTAGAGCCTTGTTTATTATTTTCCTATTTGGGAAGAGTATATCAGACATTTTCTTCAAGAAACATTTGAGGATGGCGTATCCTATGTCGAAGCGCGGATCAATTTCAGTCCAAAGTGAGCAGTATCATCACTTCATCTAGATACCTTTCACTGCTACTGTTCCCCAGATTCATGACCGATGCAGATGGAGAAGAGAACATCCCACACGTCGACTGGCTGAGGACATTCAGTCTGGTGGTCGATCGGTTCAAGAAGGAGCATCCAGACTTCTTTGATGCAAAGGTTTTTCCTTCTTTCCAAATAGTGCATATGAGCATTGATTAGATTCCGCTCAGATCATCTACACAGTTATTCGGGATTGTGATGGTGATACCCTGAGAGATCACTTGGAGGATTGCATACGGATGAAACAAGCATTTCCGGAATTGATTGTCGGTATGGATTTCAACTGCCTTCTCGCGCGGCGTACATAAGCTGTGGCCCACACAGGTTTTGATCTTGTCGGAGACGAAAATATTCTTCGCCCCTTTCAGGATTACTTGGACCAGCTGATAGCATTCAAGCAACGGCAAAAGGAAATGAATATTGAGATCCCTTTTATTTTTCATGCTGGGGAAACTTGTGGCGATGGTACACCTGCTGATGAGAATCTTTATGATGCCATCTTGCTCGGGACGCGGCGCATAGGGCATGGGTATGTTTCAACAAATTATGCATGCCCTCACCGATCCATTCATATACATCATAGGTTCTCTTTGGTAAAGCATCCTAAACTGATGCAGATATGCAAGGAGAAAGGAATAGCCTTGGAGATCTGCCCTATTTCGTGAGCTTTGACATTATGCTGCAGCCCACGATTCTGACCATCGCCACCAGGAACGAAATACTTGTAATGATGAAGCTTTTATTCCGTCACAGGTGACTCACACTGCCCCTGCAATAGCGCCTGACTGCTTCCATGCCCATGCATCCATTGCCGATACTATTGAACCATGGAGTTCCAGTCGCCCTTAGCTCCGATGATCCTGCGATGTTTCAGAATATGGGCCTTTCCTTTGACTTTTACCAAGTAAGCAAGATGTCCGTCTCGGTCCGTGGATGACACTGAGTACATCAGGTCCTCGTTGCGAGTGAGGTGACGGGTCTTCTGACACTTGGCCATCTTGCTCGTGACAGCATTGTGGTTTGTATCTCGCTTCCCTTGTTCAGTCCCGGATGAGCAAACACTCATTGTATAGTATTCCATGCTGGAAGGAGTCGAGAAAAGGCGACTCATGAGATTATGGGAAAGCCACTGGGAGGGATTCGTCGGGGAACTTGTCGCTTCGAACAGAAACTGAACATAACTTCATCTTCGGGGTGGAAAAAGCTTACCCAACCGCGGGTACCCTTTTCCTATTGAGTTATAATAACCATGCCTTATCCTGTAAGAGTCAGTTGATCCTTGAAACACGGTCGCAAGGATCTTTCAAAATATTGGTAATATATGATGATGTGATTCAGTTGGCTCGGCATGACACCAGGGCCCAGGCTTGGATCTTCGAACAACCACAATGTCCGCTCTTGGTGACTATCTACAGAAGCGTATCAACCTGATAAACGAAGATCGGGCACTCAGAACTGACCGTGACATCACGAAATATGTCTCTTCTGCAGAACTCCGAGCGGATCGAGTAGCCAGAATAGGAAGCTGAGACGCTGTGGGTGTTGAGCATGATGATGGTCCCCATCCGTTCCCCGGCATGGAATTCTTGACAGGTAGGTATAAAATTACGGGTTGACACGTACATGAATATGCGACGCTCTCCTCGCAGGGAGGGATATTATAATGAAGAGCAAGCTTTTTTAGATCTTACGGGCTGTGAGCCGTGATACCCCCGGAATATCCATGGACCCAGTAACTTTTTCTGCAAGTGTAGATGCTACAGGGCGCGCTGCTACACGTCCGTCAATACGCGACGGTCGAGGCTGGTTTCCTCCTGAGGCTTGCCCTGCAGCAACCTGCCATTCACATCCAGTGCTCGTTTGTGATCGATCGTTCAGATCAAGGCCATTCCGAAGGAGGACTACGCAGACGGCTGCGGCATATGTGCCAAATACACGAGTAAGGTTGCGGACTGCTCGAGAAACGCTCGATCCTACCCTTGGTAGCCCAGAAGGCTTTAATAACTGGCTCGCCAGTGCATTCGTGATCAACCCGAGCGAGGCATACGGATCACACAATACCCCAAACAAAGTAAGATCTGCCGTACTCTGGGTTGCTCGACCGAGTCGGTATCACTCAGGTCTGGCAGAAGTTTCAAAGCACGTTTGGAGTGACCGATGTGAGTGCTGAACAAGCCTGAGCTGTCCGCCGATTGCGCCCACGGCAGATAATGTATACGATTTCGCGAACGATATCCGGGTCAGGGGTTTATTGAGGCTGTGTCGTTGTATTGTGACGTGTTTTGTATAGCTTGTAGTGAAATCAACCCTTGCGCTCGTTTACCTTGTCTGCCTGATTTTCAGTGGCCTTACTCGTCGTCAGGTATGTTTGTCTCGTTCTTCATTGGCGATTACCCAGCTCGATTCCATCATTTCCTCACCGCCTCCCCCCCTTCCCCCTCAGACATACGTCCCTCCGCTCAGTACAAATCATCCCCCATATCATCATCACTCTCAAGCCCTCATCCCCAAACTCACATCTCATTCTTCTTCTTTGGCTGAATTCGTCATGGCAGAAGTTGACATTAACCGCAAACGCTCCCGTTCTCCTTCAGACTCGGACGAACAAAAACATCACAAGCGCGCAAATACAGGCGCTACGGCATCTCCGGATGACTTGCGAGTTCAGAAAACCCAAGATCCCGGCCAACATTCCCATTCGTCTATGACTCACGATGTGAATATGGCAGAAGGACCCGCATCCGTAGCAGATACGACGGCGTCCACTCCCTCACCTAAACCCTCGTCATCAGACAACAAAACTGGAGATTCCCGCACCAGGTCGGACGAGGCGACCAGGTCACATGCAACTACCACCGCAGCACCATCTTCTTCCAGTGCCCTTCCCCCACCCTCAGCCATGATTCATATGCGTTGCTTGATTGTCACGCAGGATGCCTCAATCATCATTGGCAAGGGTGGTTCGCATGTCAATGAGATTCGCGACAAGAGCGGTGCCCGCGTTATGGTTTCAGAGAGTATCCCTGGAAACCCAGAGAGAATTCTCAACGTCAGTGGACCCCTTGATGCAGTATCCAAGGCGGGTGTTCCAGCTTGTTTTGACGTGAATAACCCTTGGGTCTGACCCCGCATCACTACCAGGCCTTTGGCCTTATTGTACGGAGAATCAATGATGAACCCTTTGATGTCCCCTCTGTGCCGGGAAGTCGCGCTGTCACCATCAAATTCATGATTCCCAACTCCCGTATGGGCTCCGTGATAGGCAAGCAGGGATCCAAAATCAAGGAAATCCAAGACGCCAGCGGAGCTAGGCTGAACGCGAGCGAGGGCATGCTTCCCGGCTCGACCGAAGTAAGCATCATGCACCAAAATGCTGTATTGAAGCCTTATATGCGATTTTATCACCACAGCGCGTCCTGAGCGTGGCAGGGGTCGCGGATGCCATTCATATCGCCACGTATTATATTGGCAATATACTTATCGAGGCGCAAGAGCGCATGCCATCGTCCAGCCATTCGACCTACCGTCCGTCGAACTACACTCGACGTCCACCGTATACTGGGTCATCCTACGTGCCGGGTTACTCATCCCATCATCCGTATGCTCCATCACACAACCCACCCCAACAACTACAAACACAGCAAATTTACATTCCCAACGATCTCGTGGGATGCATCATCGGGAAGGGTGGCAGCAAAATCAATGAAATAAGGCACATGAGCGCCAGCCAGATCAAAATCATGGAACCTGGCGCTGGTCTAAACGGCGCTCCGTCGTCTGGTTCGGAAGGCGAGAGGCTCGTAGTGATTACCGGGCAGCCCGCCAATATCCAAATGGCGGTTCAACTGTTGTACCACGTATGTGCATGCCCCTATCGTTGTCTGCCATCTTGACACATCCGAATAGCGACTGGAACAAGAGAAACAAAAGCAACTCCGGGCCTCAGCTTCGACCTCTTGAGTGCACCCCTGTATGTGGAACTTGTGATCCTTTTCTCCTTTCTTTACCCTTCTTTTTGTCATCGGGAGGTCGGTTACTTGTTTCAGGAATGCGTAGTCTTGTACTCCTAAGACCGAGTTTGTTTCGCTGCGCTTGAACGATGGCATCACTTTGTCCCCATGGTCTGGTGGGTTTACGTAATATTAATGTGACACAAATCCGAGCGAGTAAAGTCCCTCTGCAAAATGCAAAATGTCGACTGTACTGAGGACACAGAAAGCCAATGCTGCAAGGGCCGGGGCGAAGAGTAAACTCAAGCGCAAGGCAGACGACATGGACGTCGACGATGAAGCGCCGGTCCAACCAAAAAAGAGGAACAAGCAGCGCGTTCTGTTGCTCTCCTCGCGAGGTGTCACCCACCGGATGAGGCACCTCATGAGCGATCTGGAGGCTCTTTTGCCTCACACTAAAAAAGGTGCGTCTTCGTGTCAAATCTTGTCTTTCTACTGCAGAACAATATTTCCCTCGCAGAATCCAAGCTGGATTCAAAGTCACAGCTGCATCTCCTCCCAGAGCTGGCAGATCTTAACAATTGCAACAATGCTATGTACTTTGAAGCGCGAAGACACGAGGATCTTTATATGTGGGTAGCGAAGACTCCCAATGGACCCAGCATAAAACTGCACGTACAGAACGTGCACACGATGGACGAACTAAAGATGACGGGCAATTGCCTCAAAGGGAGCCGAGGTATACTCAGTTTCGACAAGGAATTTGACGAGAGCGAGTGGGGTAAGCTAACGAAAGAGATCTTTACACACGTGCGAGAATCGGTTCTGCTCCGTCGCCCACCTAACCGCGTAGTTGCTAGGTCTTTGGTGTTCCTCCTCTGGCCCGAAGAGCGAAACCATTCATCGACCACGTTCTAACGTTCTCCATCCTCGACGGCAAGATTTGGTTCCGAAACTTTCAGGTTAATTGCACGTGTTGATATTCTCTTCACGGTATTAAGCGCCTCGCCTCAGATCATCGAAAAAGATCCACAGCAACCCAACGTGCTCCCGAGTACATCGTTGGTCGAGATTGGTCCTCGATTTGTGTTGACTCCAATTCGGATATTTGAAGGGGCGTTTGGCGGTATCACCGTCTATTCTAATCCAGGTGTGTCGCATTATTCTGACATCAAGACGCCCTTTCTGACATCCCAATGTTGTAGAATTTATCACGCCAACGGCGATAAGGAGACTGGTGAAACAGAGCAAAGGGGATAAATACGGCAAGCGAAAGGATGCTCAGCAGGATTATGCACGGAGGCAGGCGCTTCGGCGGAAAGAAGAGGACGCATTGGCAGTGTCGAAGGTGTTTGGATGAATGGGTTGGCACGACCCGCTGCGAATATTGCTTGAGCGCTGTAACGTTTGGAGAATTTATCCGTCTGGATGAACAATGGGAATTGTCAAATGACAAGCGAGTCTCCATTGTCCTCCTGGCTCGGTCTCAGTGCCGGTCCTTTTGTACTCCCACAAAGGCAACCCATCAGTTATGAAACAAGGAAAGTATGTCTCTTATTGGATTTTCGCACTACCCGGCCCGCGGGCATCGTGCAGTTAAGGTGTGCCGTCGCCGTAACCGAATATTGTGCAACGATCATCCAAGCAACCCATTGGCTTGCCAGGCCCCTTTGTTGACCCCGTCTGGGTAGCCGAGTGGCATGTGTTCATTTATAACGGGCCCACGAAATGCCCCAAGCCTTCCCGACTTCCTGACGAGGGTTTGCTCCGACTTGCCTCGCAGAGATGCCCCTTGCACTGGCCATCCATCCGTTCCTGGACGTCCTGGACATGCACGGAGATACAGATTCGTCGTAAGGGTCTATTTCATTTTTGGTGGACGAGAGCCTCATCGACCTTGATTAGATCAACGTTCTCTCTCTCGGGGCATGTTTGCGTCTCGCTCACCTCCCCCACATCGCTATTCGTCCGACGACGACCAACTGCCCACGTTCTGTTGCGGTCCTTGACGATCACCTTTGAAGGCCAATCAGAAACTGTCTCTTCCGCGACTGGATATGTTCCCGTTCGTCTCTGCTCAATCACACGCGAATTACTGCCTGGCGATCCCGTGGACCTCTGCAACGAAGGTCACGAAGACTCTGATAAGCCTTGCCTCTGGAATGTCGTTTTCGACATCCCCGTTCCTGGCTGGCTGCCGACCACCTCTGTCTATGGGGATGCCTTGCTGCAAGCATTGGGAACCTCATATGCCCTCTACGCCACCGCAACTTTCGTCGATGTGAACAACGGTCACTTCTCATCCTGCTTCGCAAGCATTTGTGGTCCTGTTCGTTCCCGTACACGCACGACTGATGCACGTCGACACCCAATCACTATTCGGCGCTTCGTCGAGCCCCAGCCTGGATCCTCCTCCAGCAAGTTCCAGATGTCCGTATATCTCGTGGACGCACGTCACTCACCCGATTCAGAGAGTTCCTCTTCAAGGTCTATCCCAAGTGACGTGTTGGAGAAAATTCAAGTCGTTGCTAGCATACCGAGTGCTACAGCAATGGATGAAGCCTTTGTCCCCCTTTTCCTACACATCCGCGGAAACGATCTGGACGACTCTGAGCGGAACCGACTGAGGATAACAGAGTTTTCTGTTGATGTAGAACAGATCGAAGTCTACAGGTATGACTCTATCCTGCTTCGCCGACTTGTATCTAATACACAGTCAACCAGGAAAAAACCGAGTCGAGAGTACCTCAACCAGCACCCCATTCCTCCGCAATGCCAACAACCACCTCGCGTTCCGCTGCGAAATCCCCATCCTCTCCATGGCTTATACGATATTGGCTTCCTCGGAACATCCGGAGCAAGTGTTAAACGATCATTCTCTATCCTTTCCCCCACCGAATCGGGCAGATACATCGTTTCTGGGAGTGGTCCCACATTCACCCTGTGCCGTAACTCATCTCCAGACTGGTACAGCCTGGAGACCAAAATCCCTATTCTTGCAGAGCACCATTTGCGCGATTGGGCGGGCACACGGAAGCGACGGATCACCGAGAATGGTCCGCTTTTCAGCGTTGAGCATCACATGTGCGTCGTGATTTGTTGCGAGTACGATCTCGTCGATCCGGGAGAAACGATAAGCGAGCGTCTCCAATTTTCCCTTCCGATGAGGCACGTCAACATACCTGAAGTTACGATACCTCCGAGAAATGCCACGGAGGACCAACGTGGGGATATGTGGAAGACTCTACCTCATTCGCAAACTCTTCCGGCATATTCACAACTTTTTCACCCAAATGGCGAGCAGAAGCTCAACTATTCTACGCCGCTACCTCTCTACGAACCCCCATCAGCGTCTTCGCTTTCATCTAGGTTCGTGTCGACTCAACAAGACACGCCGTAACCCATCCCAGATTGCAGTGTCTGTGCCACCAGTAACCTCCACTAAACATGCCGGAGGCGCTCTTGCGTTCACTTGATGGTGCTTCACCATGGAATATGTTGTGATGTTACTGTAATTCTTTTGGTTTTTTGTCGCGTCGATTCGCTCCGCATTCCTTTCACTATTTTCGAGGTTCTCCTTGTATGCAGCCACAGTGAATACTGTAACCCTAGCATGAGTACTTAGTATACGACTTTAATCACCAGTCCTGGCATGTACGAAGTTACTTTTCCCGCTTCCTGTATGCCCGTTGTGCTCAACGTCAGACCTACATCCAAGGTAACAAGCTAGTGGCAAAAGGTTATATATGGTGTCGCTTGATAAGGTACTTTCTTGTCATGCGAGGCTTCAATATACAATATTATTACAGATCAAATTCCGTCTGAACATTGCCAGGCCCCACAGCCTACCTCCTCGCATCTTTGGATTGTACTACGGCCTTGGAACCAGTTTTGCCTTCCTCTCGTTCACTTGCCAGGCCTCCACAAATCCATCGCAGTTGACCATCCAGATCTCCGCGCCATCAAAACCTGATATACTGACATCACCACATCGTAGTGAGATGAACTGCGAGCCTGCGGTCTGGCTAACAGCACCCGTGTCTTTCAACATCTGTGCTGTCCGATCACGATCGCGACCGTCTTCGTCCGCGATGTAGCATAGCGATAGGTGAGGGAACCTCGGCGCACTGGGTTCGAGGCCGCGATGACGCAGGCTGGTCGATATATGGTTCTGGAGGTTGATCAGCTCTGGTGTGGGTTGGATGTCGATGAGCACGGAGCGGAAGTAATGATCGCCGACGACGAGGGACTGGAAGTTGGCACGGATTGGCTGATGGTTCTCCGGGATGGCTTCGAGGAGCACATCCGGGATCCCAGGATCCGACGAGGGGACCGTCGCGAGAGTTATGTGGGGCGGGAACGTAGGGTAAGAGCTCGGAGAAAGAGAAACGTCGCCCGATGGGCGTTTCGGAAGACCAGATTTGATCACATCCATCTGCGCTGCCGCAGGCACGAGCCAGAGAGAAACGCCTGAAAAGAATGTGTGTAAGGCGGTCGCTCATTATTCACGTCCTTTCAGTCAGGGACCTTACCCATCCTTCGGATTAGAGTAAACTGAGGTGTACAGTTGCACGAACTAAGATGTGAACAAACAACAACACTAGTAGTTATGTAACTCGTTCAGACAACCCAGTTCTCAATGTCCTTGTGGTACCCACAGTGTATGTGACCACAAACAACGTCGAGCCACCCCGATTGTTACGCTTACTCGGATTCACGTGGTCCCAAGCTCACCCAACTACTTGCAACACCAGTACTCTCGAGGTCACCATCATTACTTTCCACATCGGCGTCAGAGACCCCCTCTTGTTCTTTGACGTCGGGATGTGACACGGAAATAACTGCGGCCTTTGGAACCGCGGGGACTTGTCCAATAGACTGTTGTAGAGCCAAAGGAGTTGCCCCAGGGACCGTTCCTGGAGCGGTCTCCGAGTGGGAGGCGGGAATTATGGGCCTGACAGTATCGTCATTGGTAGGGTCGACCAGGGTCGATGGAGCAGATAGAAGACGATTCCGAATATTCACCAAGAAGTGGGGAAGTGTCAGAAGACTATCTAGGAGCGCATGAGGGAGATATGATGCAATTGCGTACGTGCAAGCTAACAAAGCATGAATGAGATGACGAAGCGGCGATTTAGTGGAGCAACTGACCCCCTGCCCCGATAGAAAACCTATCACCTCGTATCCAATCCTTGACTTTTTCGTAAAGGAGACCGAGATTAATACCGAAGACAACTTTTCCAGAGCATCTTGCTTTGGTTCCGCCACTGGCCACGCCGACAAGGCTGTCAACAAAAATGGACATGTCCACTGGAACACGTGAACCTCGGGTTTCTCTGAGCGTACTAAATGCCATCCCGTACGTGGCCTTCTCTGAAGGGGTCCAGTCATCCATATTGACTCCAGGAGAGGAGTCACTCGTCGATGAGCCAACTGCACCCACATCAACGGTCACGATACGGATCGAGCACATTCCTTGCGCAACAGCAATTTCTCGGCGGAGAACATCGGCTGCGCGAAGAGTCGCAGCAGCGCTCATGGCATTCACACTACCAAATGGTAGTCCCACACGTGCGTCGGAGGCTGGCAAACATAGAATGATTGATTTGTGGCCACGTGCACGAGATGCGTCTGCGCGGAGCAACGGCAGCAACGCCTGGATTGTTTGCAGTGGTGCAACGTGCGTGGAGAGAAGGTGTGGAAGATAGGTACTCCGCAGGGAGATTTGTTCGAATGGTGCCGGTACACAGTGCATTGAGGTAGTTGGCATACTTAGCAGGGATATCACAGAATGTACGAGGGGATGATGGGGGGTGGATGCATATGGGTCACCAGCAGCGGTTATAGGAAATCGTCGAGTCAGAGTAGACGCCAGAGACCGAAGGAAAATGGGAATTGTCCCCGGCTGGTATGAAATGGTCAGTCAATCTCATCGGGAGGGCCATCCATGAACCTACCTCGTTAGGGTCCAGGACGAGGGCACGAATGTAGCCATGCCCCTTACTTTCAATATCGCTGACGGCTTCTGGGGATGATACGCTGGTGACGACAATGTAGCCTTGCTTCTCAAATTCCATGATCAAAGGGAGTCCCATGGGGTGATCACCACCCAGGATGACTTGCGGCACATCAGGTTAATACCACGAGCAATGAGCGGGAGGACGCACCAATGGCCTGGGGTTTCTCGGATTGCGGAGACGTCGCCTTGGTCTGTCTCACTTTAAAGGAGCTCATACGAACGACACCATATCCCACTAGCAAGCCTGCTCCAAGAGCTGAGACGACGATGCTTGATGTTTTCCATGGGTGCTGTACAACATAGTCTCCAGCATTGTCGACCAGGGACTTTGGTGGGGGAGGTGGAGGGGGTGGAGGGGGGACTTCGAATGCCCCGAGACCAGGAACACGGATGTCCGGGAGGGAAGGCAGGCCAGGAGGACCGAAACGAGAAATGTCGAGCCAGAGGCGGTTCAGCGCTTCATGGATGTTTGGAAGATCAGGCGATGCAGCTGTGAGGGCGTGCGTGACGAGGCGTTCAACATAGTCAAAATACTGCTCTAGCTCGTCGATTGTTGGTACCATCATTGCCGAGGTGAGGCGCAGAGGTCGAGCAGCAACTCCAAGCACAGCATTTCAACATGTCATTGTCATGAAATAAAAATAATACATATAAAAAAAATACGACGCCAGCAGGATTCGAACCTGCGCACTCAAAGAGTAACAGATGAACCCGCGTTCGATCGGACATTCTAATCTGTCGCCGTAACCACTTGGCTATAGCGCCTTGTTCAGAGCAAGCGCCGATTGTGCAACCCATCAGCCAGCGTATTTTTGGCAGTCAATACCTCTAAATAGTTTAGAAAAAAACATCACAGGCTGAGGTACCATTTTTGTGTCGACGATGTTGTACGGAATCACAGCGCATACAAGACGAGCAGCATCGTGTCCACAACATCTACCCCTCTAGTTGCCACCCATCTCTTTGGCGAGCTGCTCGGCCTTTGCCTTGACATCCTCGATCGTGCCGGCCATATAAAAGGCTGATTCGGGCAACGCGTCATGGACGCCGGACAGAATTTCCCTGAACGACCGGACGGTGTCCTTCAGAGACACAAGTTTACCTTCGTAACCAGTAAAGACCTGGGCGACCTGGAACGGTTGCGACATGAATCGCTGGATCTTACGGGCGCGCTCGACCTGAACCCAAGTTTTCAGCACACAGTATCAGAATCAATGCATCCAAAACATACAGTCAATTTATCCTCCTCCGACAACTCATCCATACCCAAGATGGCAATGATATCTTGCAATGATTTGTAGTCCTGAAGGATCTTCTGGACAGCGGTTGCAACCTCATAATGTTCCTGACCCACAATACGGGGATCAAGCATGCGGGATTTTGAGTCCAATGGGTCTACGGCAGGGTAAATTCCGAGCTCGGCAATACCGCGAGATAGCACAGTCGTGGCGTCCAGGTGAGCGAAAGTGGTTGCCGGGGCGGGGTCGGTCAAGTCATCTGCGGGAACATAGACTGCCTGCACAGAAGTAATCGAGCCCTTCTTCGTGGTCGTAATACGTTCTTGCCTTGAATGCTGTCAAATACCAACACAAGCAAAGGGGGAAAAAAGAACGTACATGCCACCCATATCGGTTGAAAGAGTTGGTTGATAACCGACGGCGGAGGGAATACGGCCGAGCAAGGCGGACACTTCGGAACCAGCCTGGGTGAAACGGAAAATATTGTCGATAAAGAGAAGCACATCTTGACCCTCTTCGTCGCGGAAATATTCGGCGATGGTCAAACCGGTCAAGGCAACACGGGCACGGGCACCAGGGGGTTCGTTCATCTGACCGAAGACGAGTGCGACCTTGGAGTCGCCCTCCAAGTTGATGACACCCGTTTCAATCATTTCATGATAGAGGTCATTACCCTCACGAGTCCGTTCACCAACGCCTGGCGAATTTTCAGACACATACCGCATTGACAATTTAAGTATTACTGACCGCAGAAGATAGAGAAACCACCGTGGGCTTTGGCCACGTTGTTAATCAGTTCCTGAATCAACACAGTTTTGCCCACACCAGCACCACCAAAAAGACCAATCTTTCCACCACGTGCATAGGGAGCCAAGAGGTCGACGACCTTGATACCCGTTTCAAGAACTTCAGCGGTGGTTGATTGGTCAACGAATGGAGGCGGATCGGCGTGAATGGGGGAAAGCTTGACACCCTTGATGGGTCCACGTTCATCAATGGGTTCACCGATAACGTTCATGATTCGTCCCAAAGTTGCAGTGCCAACTGGGATTTGAATGGGAGCACCGGTGTCAACAACCCTCTGTCCACGAACAAGACCCTCGGTACCGTCCATAGCAATGGTACGAACAGAGTTTTCGCCAAGATGTGATGCAACTTCGAGAACGAGGCGGCCACCGTGGAAGTCCTGTACTTCGAGAGCGTTGAGGATAGGAGGGAGAGCGTCGGTCTCGAACTGAACGTCAACGACGGCACCAATGACCGTCTTCACGGTACCAATGGTTCCCTTGGCCTCCGATGCATAATGACGCACTGCATTCCGGACACCCCCGTCGGAAAAAAAAGTGCGGAATGTGCAAACATCTTATGAGTACCAAGAGCAAAGCGGAAAACGACAACACGAAACCGACCTTGCTGGGAAGCAGAGATACGTGAAGGACGGGCTGGAGCATTTTGCTTCGAAGGGAGAGACGGGAGGGAGGAGCGCGCCAACAGCAGGGTGGCGGTTTGCAAGAACCGGTTAGTGTTCTTTGCGGTGTTGACGGCTCTCCTTGAGACGCGGGTGATGCCGCGCGCGGTAAGCATTGTGGTGAACGACGAAGACGACAAAAGGTGAAGAAATCCGAGAGTAGAAGAAATACTCGTCCGAACGCGCCAAGTTCGATTTGGAGCTCCGTTAAAAACTCCGATTCACCCGAGTTCGGCCGTGTGATTTATGTAACGGCGGTAGGTAGTGTGCAATAGGTGGCATGGGTTATGGTGCGTACGAATGTCGTGTAGACCTTCAAGTAGCTTTACAAGCCAAGTTGGTCAGGGCCTTCATCAAAAGGTGCTGTTTTTCTCTCAAGGGACCGAGGTTGGCCACAGACGCGTCGTGTGAAAATTGGGACAGGCGTGTCGCATCACACGACGCGTCCTCAGACAAACACGGCAATGTCCCGCACTTTCCTTCCAACTGGATTGCTCAACCCGGAACCCTCCTCGCCCACATTCGTCTCCAATGGTCTCCTGGGCAGCGTTACCAATGATGAGCTGACCCAACAACTTTGTGTACCCATTTCGGACACGTGCCACGGCCAAACCATACTTGATCATGCCTCGCGGCTGGATAATGATGGTAGGTCGCGTCGTGTTCTCTTGTACCTCATTATGTCTACAAAATATGCCAGCTCCATTGAGTAAACCACCCTCATCGTTTCAAGGCATGTATTTCAGCTCCAGGGTAGAGATCTTTTCTCATGTAAATCAGATGATGCATTCCCCCCAATATCAGATATTCTGGGTCTCAAACCTGACCATTCAAAACAAAACCAGACATTGTCGATACATTTTCCATCCGAGGTGTTCAAGCCCCCTCGTCCTTCTCTCCGTGCAACAACATTTGATGGAAAACCTCTGATTATCCCGCGCAAACCACAGGTCACGACTCTGCGAAAGGTGTGCAGCCACACTTCATGATTACTCTCACTTACCTAGTTATCAGTCGTCTTCGGTGTTTCCCATGGCAAACTTGCTTGATGTGCCTCTTCATAGATTAATGGATGAGCTTTCAGCATCCGTCTCCCCGGTCACCATTATTTCGTACGCACAGTTTTGTTTCATACACTAAACCTGGTGTTCATAGCGAAAGAAAAGGACTTCAAAATCGGAACCGTCCGATCGCCCACTTGACGACATGCTATGGGTTGATCAGTATCGTCCCCAGCGTTTTACAGAACTTCTAGGTAATGAAAGGGTTGCAAGGGAAGTGATGGCCTGGGTAAAGCAATGGGACTGGTGCGTTTTTGGCAAAAGAAGAAATAAGAAGCGCCCTAGGGAAGACGACCCGAACTGTGACCCCGAGGATGAATACCATCGGCCAAGAGAAAAGGTAAGGAATTGATAACCTCCCGTTCCTGCCCGTAAGCCTACCCCGCCACTAGTTACTCTTGATATCAGGACCTCCCGGTCTCGGGAAGACCACGCTGGCCCACGTCGTTGCTGCACAAGCAGGTTACGAAGTAGTAGAAATTAATGCCAGGTGGGTTCCGTCGTGCCCAGTCGTCTTCATTCTCACCAAGCGTACCACAGCGACACACGGTCGGCACAGTCCATCGATGACCGGGTCCGCCCCATACTTGAATCAGGTTCTGCAGTTGGCAGCTCGAAGCCTGTCCTACTCATTATTGACGAGATTGACGGGGCGACGGGTGGCGGCGGCGACAATGTACGGCATGGTTTCAGCTATCTTCTGATAAATAGTCAGTTCAACTTATGTTCACAGTCGAGCAGTTTCGTCCAGAGTCTCGTTTCGCTGACCTTGGATAGGCCAAAGAAGAAACGTAGGTGTGTTTCTTACCTAACTCGTGCTCGGGCTCAAACTTAACAGGTAAGACTGGAGCGCAGAAGGACAAGCGACCCCTGTTACGGCCCATCATTTGCATATGTAATGATTGCAACGCGCATTCACTAGCTAAACTCCGTCCACACGCAAGGCAAATTCGTTATACACGACCGGCTGATATTCACATAGTCAAGCGGCTTCGGGAGATTTGCGAGCTCGAGGGGCTAGATGCGGACGCAAGAGCGCTCGGCGCCTTAGTCAATGTTGCGAAAGGCGATCTAAGAGGTTGTCTAAACACCCTACAGGTCTGCTACATCATTTTGTCCGTCGCCTGCGTTATTGATCACTACAGACTAGATTATAAAATCACGCAATGATGGGGTTACGGAAGAATTAATTCGACGTGCTACGGTTGGCATGAAGGAGGCAGATGTTACCGCAACGGCAATCCTGAATGAGATGTTTGCTCCGTTGTCGCGCAAACGAATCCGGCACCTGGCCATTGGTGAAATGGAGGAAGCACGATATGTCAATCGCCTCAGTCGAGCCATAGAAACGCTGAACAACTTCCCTAGCGTTGCTAACGGTATGTTTTCCTTAGGACAGACCCCCAGTTATTTAATTTGTTAGGATGTTTTGCTCATTACACGAACTGCCACCGACACGAGGCAAACATGTCTCGATATGAGGGTGTAAATCAATGGTTAGGGACGTTCGACATGTTTTCCTCAGCCATGTATGCCGATGGCGACTTTGGCCTGCAAGCATATCTCCCGTACTTTCTCGTTGCATTCCACACGCTGTGTCGAGAGCGTGCAGGCCAACGAGTTGAAAGGGATTCTACGGACTGGGATGCAAGTACATTTAACTGTTGTGGCTCACGACCACTGACATTCCCTGAGCGTAGAATTTGTTGATCACACGCAACAATGAAGACATACTGAAATCTCTTTCTGATGGGATTTTCGCTTCTGGAAAGAGTACGGGTGCTAACCGACATCTAATTATGGGACAAGTTCTGCATCTAGAATTTGTTCCATACATCAACCGAATCATATCACCCCCTTTGCGACCTGCAAGTGTATTTTGATTCTGGTTTACATCCAACATCAAGTAATGCTTGTCTTCTCTTGGTACAGGTGAACAGTCAAATAATCAAGCCCCAGGAACGTGCACTGCTCGCTCGTCTTGTTGAGATTATGGTTTCTTTTGAACTTCGATTCGTTCAAGAAAGAGCAGAGGATGGTCAGGTGGCTTACAGACTCGACCCGTGTGTACCGCGACAATTATATTCTAGTTCCCTCTCACGCGGAAACACAGGCCAATTGACGTTTTCGTTACATATGACGGGAAGCGCGCAGCTGACATCTCCGTCTCCAGATATGCTGTTCGTCATCTTATTGCTGCAGAAGTTTGTCTTTTTCCATTTCAAAGACCCTGCAACCAACCTCGCGATAGATCGATGCTGCCCTGGCTACACGACAAGTGCTTACGGCGGAGAGAGCGGACGCTGGGCCAAGACGACATACCCACAAAGGGTTAGCTTCGATCATTATTTCAGCATCCTTTTCTTAGTGTCGTTGCAGGGCTTCAGCGCAAGTATTCGATGATGTTGAAGATGTAACAGGTCACATGGGGGAAGAAGGTCCCTTGGGACAAACTCACCCATCTGGCCCTGACCTTGGTCCTGTCAACAAACGGGCTCGCACGCAGAAAGACACCGACATTGCAGACAAGGTAGGGCCAGTAACGTCTTGAAATTCGAGGTAACCTAACTTGAATCCTCGTACATAGCCACCGGTCGACTTCTTTGGACGACCTATCATGATACCCAAAGTATCATTGTCGGCCCCCAAGACCAAGCATCAAATGACTCAAGGATTCCAGACGACGTACCGATACCTTGAAGGTAATTCGGCTGCTGTTCGAAGAGCAGTGAAAGTGGCTTCCTTCCTGTAATGTGTTCGGCTAGATAACCGTTTGTACACTATTCTGACGTTTGAAGTTGGCTAATCCCATGGATTTGTCCGCCTGATCACGATCCTGGAACCCGATGGCCACCACGTTCTCGCCAACACAGCAAGCGGAGCATCGGCGACTCGACTGTTTGTATTATTATGCAGGGGACGCTATTACTCGTTTTTGTTGCAAAGAACGTAACAGGCCTCACTCACCCTGTTCAACACCCTAGTTTTGTCGTTGCTAACACTCGCATTTTTGCTTTGCAGCCAGCTGTACACCACTGTCCATTGACCCACTATAGGTCTAGATGTTCCGTACAAGTTCCGAGAAGTGTAAGAGGGAAAGGTGAGACTTTGAGGTTGGATCGACCTTCAAACCGGCTGATCGTGGGCAGGCTGTTGCTGAGCAAGAGGTCGCTTGAGACGAGCCCGCCAGAGCTCAGGCAGCTTTT
This sequence comes from Sutorius aff. eximius, assembly GCA_038088915.1. Taxonomy (NCBI): domain Eukaryota; kingdom Fungi; phylum Basidiomycota; class Agaricomycetes; order Boletales; family Boletaceae; genus Sutorius; species Sutorius aff. eximius. The sequence continues at coordinate 52,242 of JBBPJV010000027.1, forward strand.
GGCATACGTACTCCATCTTCGCTCTCACTGGAAACCCGGAAGACGTGCCAAACTCATCGTACCCGCTTCATGGATGGTCAGTTCATGTCGTCTCTCGTGGATGCAAGCCTCACGATGCGTTTCGACAGGAATTTTTGCCCTCGGCTGATGGCAAATGTGGAGCGAAATGTGGAGTGGATCGACGTTGCCCCTTTCGCCACGTTCGATTCGAAAGCGGCGCCGAGATGCGTTTAGTCGGGCCTGGTGAAGAACTGCCGCGGGACGTCGTGTCGCAGACATTGGCAAACGCTGGGACAGACAATCGTCTGATGACACTCGTTCCGCGTGCGTTCGAGGATATTCGTCGGACTAGGCTAATGAGGTACGCATACCTGCTTTTACTGCGGCGTGGCTAATACAGGCAAGGTAGCGACATGCCTTCGACCCATCGTTCCTCGCAGAATACTTCCAGTCCCATTAGCTTTGCGCTCGTCTCGGGATGCGGAAGGGATGGTGCCGAGAACGTTCCTTCTGAACGTAACACGCGGTGTTTGCTCCTTGGGATGAAAAAGCCAACCCAAACCCAGTCCACGTCGCTCGACCCGCGTTCCGAACCCTGCCCATTGGCATCCATCCCGGAAGAGCTCACCAACCAAGGGCAATTCCACCTCCAGCTCCTCGCGTCACTGATCAAAAGAGAAGCCGTCGGAACCACCACAGAAGTCTTTCCAGAGTGGTTGGTACTATTTGGTCTCGTCTATGATGCGCATCACGTCCGTGTCGTCGCATACGTGCCACGTCGCCGCGCCTTGGACGTAATAGAATGCCCCGTGTACATCGTGGATGAACTCTCGTTTCATTCCACGACCGGTGCATCGACGTGCGAGATAGTGTTGGAGTGCTTACGCTTTCTATTGGCGCTTACCACGCTTCGGCAACACGTTCGTCGTCTATCCAACACCTTGTTCGCTACCGTAGGTTCTCGCGATGGCATCAGACGGGCCGACCATCGTCCTTCCTTGCCCGTTTGTTTAGCTCGCGACCGGCATCATCCAGACGATTTCGATCCGCTGGATCGGTGTTCTAGCCTTGGTTCGAAAGGGCATGGCAGTTCGGAGTACTCGACATGCCCATCGAGTGTCCGCACTCGCGAACTGAGCTACACCCTAGCCCTCGAATCTGGGGATGGGCTTTCCTCGTGTCAATCTTTCACCTCTTCCTTTTGCAGCACTTGCTCGAGTTTGTCAGAAGGCGCGAGCACGTCCGATTCATTATACTCGGTGGACTCCAGGTACACAAACCCTGGGCTCCTCACGACTTCTCTTTTACGACGGGTTGACAAAAATATCCCTCATCTTCACAGAATCACGGAGGCCAAGAGACGGGACATCGTTGCTTGGGCGCGGCAGGTCGAACATCCTGTAAAGGACACTTACCGGATGGTCACCGACCATTCCCATCCTAGACGGCAAAAGGTTATAGATTCTATGTCAGGTACGCGGAGATGGACATCGTGAACTCTGTACTGTCACACAAGGTATTATCTTCAGGCGAGTGTCCTACCAAGATTACAAAGAGAGGTTATAGGACATAGCGGAAGTCGCGGTTTTGCTTATCGGTCAGATCGAGGAAAGCCTGTGGACAACGGTTAACACCATTCGGATGGGAGGCTCTTGGGATACATGCCTTGTCGATCTGCCTCTCCTCCCCGGACTCGGTCTTGATGTAAACGACGTCGTACGTCTCATCCCGGGTTTCGGCATCACGCTTCTTATTTTCACGTGAATACAGGTAGCGCAATACGAGGAGTGCAACTGCGGCACAAAAATTGGTGGTAGTGATGACACTCCATGGAATATGGTTCCTGAAACACGTCGAGTCCAGTTGGCAGGGCGAATCAATAAACTTTACCGTGGCTGGTACTGTGACTTCCACATAAACTGACCAACAGCATTTCCGATCGCATAAGCACAGAGTACGATGGCATTGGTGGTTATACCTACAAACCATCCATCAGAACACGAGTCGAGATCAAAAGAAGGTTGAACTCGCGTTTGGTATGACCAGCGGTCAAGGAGGCTACCCATCCCAGGAATATCGTGAACGGAGCGATAGCAAAAACTGGGGGGTATCGTGAGATGCGATGACTTTTCTGCGCAGCACATGCCAGCTCACTGGATATCCAATAGGAGAAGAGCAGGCCGACTTTGTTCGAGAATGGCAGAGTATTGACAAGGATTGCGCCAAGGATGGCAGGAACATACATCAGCACGCCGGCATAGGCACGGCCGACGTTGGATTGTGACGCAAGTGTCACCCCAAGGAAGATTGTCAAGACTGACGTGGGTTCGGTCAGCAGACCAATTCGGGCTAGATTGGATGATGCCCACTTTCGACGACGCCGTCCACACAGCCAAGGAGAGTTGTTTGGATAGCATTGAAACCAAATTGGGCGACTATGAGTTGGCGTTGATTAGTGAGCTAGGGAAATATTGGCGTTGATTGAGCGCAGAATCCAAGTATGGGAAGATGGGTGCGCACTGAATTGACGATATTACTGAGCGACGGTTTTCCTGATGAGAATATTGTAATGGAAATGAATGAACGAGGCGCACGCAGCAGCTGCGAAAAAGGCGAGAAGCCAGGTCTTGGGATCTTTGACAGTTTCGTAGAATCTCGAGGGACCATGATCAAACGGGAGTAGAGCTTGAATAGAAGCGACTCACTGTTCTATCTTGAACGATTTATTTTCCACGCCAGCCTGATTCACTTGGATGCGTTGCACGGCGGCAACGCGCTCCTCCGGTGTTAGAAACCAGGCATTTGTTGGAGAATCCGGGAAGAAGAACCTGGCAGTGGGGAGGGCAACATATGGGGAAGTGAAGGCGCTGAGTCGGGGGAATGCTCACCAGAAAAGAACGGAGGTAAGCAGGGTCAGAGCGCCGGTGATGATCATCAACCTAGAAGTATGTGATGCATGAGGCACGTTGGAACACGGGGTGTGCTGCGCTCACCATTGCCAGGGCATGAAGTGGGGAGTGTAGGTGTGGAGGACGCCAAAGGCGATGAAGCCGAGGATGATGACGGCAAAACCGTTCATGAGGACTGAGTAGGGTGAATGAGGGAGGTGTGAGGACGGGAAGGGGTTACTGACACCAATAACCGACACGGCGAGTCTGCTCTGCGCGCGTGTAAAACATGGAAGTGACGATCATGAATCCGGGGGTGATGGCACCCTCGCAGACTCCGAGGAGAAAGCGGACGGCGAAGAGAGCACCAAAGGAGGAGCAAGCTGCATGGGAACAGAGAACGACTGCCCAGAGAAAGATGTTGATGCTTGATGAGCAGTCAGCGGGAATGGCCAAGGGGATGGATGGGACGAGGAATACCTCATCCACTTGCCGACGGGAAAGCGCTGTAGGGCGAGATTTTGGGGGTATTGAAAGATGAGATAGCTGAAGTAAAAGATGGTACCCAGCCAGTTAAACTGGGTGGCGTTTAAGTGTGCGCCCTGCCTGGAGAAGATATTGGATATACGATAAGAGGGGGAAGAGAAGGGACGTACTCGATGCCGAGGACGGCTGCTTCTCCGAGGGTGGTCTTGTCCATGAAGGTGATTCTTCGAGGGGAGCGTGGGTGCGATGGACGGGGGAGTGAGAGAGGACGTACAGGTACATGACTGGGGTGAGGGTGAGGGAGGGAGTGGATGAAAGGGAGTGGACGTACTGCACATGAATGGCATGATGTGCCAGTCGATCTTGCGCCTTGAGAGAGGATGAGGAAGGGTAGAGCGACGAGTCGGAGTGTGTGTCTAAGACGTACCTGAGACGTATAGCGTCATCGTGAGAGAGGTGTAGGTGTTTGCCTGCGACGAGGGCGGCAGCAGTGTCGATATCAGCAGCGGATTGAATGTGTTTCTCGTCGAGATGGTGTTCGGTAGAGTCTGTGTGAGCCATGGGGGAGTTCGCTGCCGGGACAGGTTATAAAGGTGGGCGCACATGAGGTGACGGCATTTCTGATGCGGGGTGGTTACTTTAATCAATTTTTGATCGCTGCAACTCGTCCGTCAACGTCGCATCCATGTCGAACGACGCGAAAGAATGGCGACTCGAACCAGAGTCTGAATATCGTTTCGAACTCGACCCGGATACCTCCCTCGCCATAAGAGTACGCAGTTTACTACTACACTACCACAATCCATCCCTCACCATCCCCAGCTCGTACGTGGTCATGCAGAAATATTTGGCGCAGAGCTTGCAGAGGGCAAATCATATCTCTTTGGCTACGAATGCAAGGCCGCCGTATTTACCTGGCACGGTTGCACGATTCAGATCAGTCACTCCTCGCCCCGTCTTCGGCCACCGCTCACACTCCGTGCACGTCACAGGCCGTCCATCGACAGAATATGTCTCTGACGAGACTCCAATGTCCACCTACGCAAACCTCCACTTTGCCTTCGAGCAGATGCGTGTCCGCGCGCTCCGCGACCTCCACGGATCCCCCCCTTCCGACGACGATCAACACGCCAACACGGAGCCGCCAAGAGTCCTCATACTGGGTCCCGAAAACTCTGGAAAGACATCCATATCAAAAATCCTGACAAACTACACCGTACGTGTCGCTCAAGACTGGTCACCCCTCCTCGTGAACCTCGACCCTGCCCAGGTCCGTCTCCGCCTCCTTCCCTTCTCACTCCCTCACCTCTCTCCAGGGGGCGTGGTCAATTCCAGGAACAATCTCTGCCGCAGTGGTGAGAAGCCCCGTCGGAACGGCTTCCCCTGCTAATCCTCTGGGTTCCGCGGCCACATCGGCCCCTACCGCTCTCGCTTCGAATGCACTCACACCATTAACTTATTGGTACGGCCATCCAGACACAAAAAGCAACCCCCACCTCTTCGATCGCTTAATCCGAAACCTCGGCCTCAATGTCGCCGAACGACATGACGTGGACCCCCAAGGTACTATCTTTCATTTTCTTTCCCTCTAAACCTAACTTGACGTCCCAGCCCGCGTATCGGGCCTGATCGTCGACACCCCCGCTTCATTTGCCTCCACTTCTGCCTCCACCGCCGACACTCGCTACTCTCTCGTTAAAGCCTGTGTCGAAGCATTCAAAAGTACGCACCATCCCTCCTTTCGCCTCTTCTCACGCCGCATCTCTACCAGTCAATGTCATCCTCGTCGTCGGCCACGAAAAACTCAACGTGGAGATGCAACGTCTCTACGGCACTCAGCTCTCTGTACTCAAGATCCCAAAGTCCGGAGGGGTACTTCGCCATCTCCCTTTCTTCTCCCTCCCGCTTCTGATTCCCTCCAGGTTGTCGAGCTCGATCACGCCTATCGCGAGCGTGTACACAACTGCCAGCTTCACGCCTACATGTACGGCCAAAAGATCGATCCCCCACCTGGCGTATCCTCAGGCCTCGTAGGAGGCGAAGCAGCTATAGAACTCATCCTCTCCCCCTCGTCATCCATTATCAACTTTGGCGACCTTGCGATATACCGCATCGGCCCAGGTGAATCACCCACACATCAATCCTCGCTTCTCCCCTCCAAATCGTGTGACTGAGCCCACGCGTTCAGAGTCTATGGCACCCTCGTCGGCTTTGCCCATCGGGGCTACACGCACTCTGTCCGAAATACAACCCACGTTGATAGATCCTGCATCGAGCAGTGCAAGACTCTTCAACAAGGTCCTTGCACTCCTTGCCCAGTTCAATGAAGACGAAAACGAACGATACGACGAGGAAATTCTCGATTTACCCACCATAGGATTTCTTGCCATGTACGTTGACAGGGTGGATCTTTTCTCCGAAGGCTTACCGCAATCTAGAACAAGCGTGGACGTTCCAAACAAAAAGTTGACCGTGCTTGCACCGAATCAAGGTCCGATCGTCGGTGGTACAGCAATCATCGGTTCGTTCGAGTGGACAGAATGATAGACTGATGTGACCCAACGGGTTTGCATGAAACACTGGGTAACGTTGCAACTGGCTTGGGGTGATGGTGCAAAGCCGGTTTTACCCCGAGTTTTGAGTACTGTTCAGTATGGTCCATTCAATAGTTCAAACGTCCGAGTGAAATACACAGCATGCACGTCCCGAGATCCCCGTGTTACAGTCGTGAGAGGTCTCGGCCCCAAACGCCCCTGTTACCCCATGGGTCAGCCCGGAACAACAATGTCGCCGATGGGCGTACCTGATAATCCAATCAATCATGAGCAACGCCCTCGTCCTGGTAGACACCTGTTCGCTCCAGTATACACTTCTCCAAGCATACATTGCGACCAAACCACCCATGACAGATAGTTTTCCCAAGTCAAACACGGCGGCGTTGCCGATGTACGCCAGATTACCGAGGTGTCTGTATCGGAACGGCCCGCCAACAGCTTCGTCCGAGTCCTTGACGTTGTTCGCCTCCAACACGTCGTGTTGCGAAGCGAGTTTGTTCAGTTTCTTTCCGAGATATCTGCCTTGCTGGGATGCGACCTGCGCCGTCTGTGGATAATGGCATGAGCTACAAGCGCTGTATGAGCGAGCGCCGACTGACAGCTGGCAATGCCGTGATCTTATTTCCTATCTCTTCGAGAAGCTTGCAGAGCTCGTTCAGCGTCAAGCTATTGTCTGCGTCCGAGTCATACAAGTCGAATAGCATGCGAACCTTTCAACGTGTAATGGGTTTTAAAAAAAAGAAAATACCAAATGTTCGGCGCTGACCTTCCGCAAATGAGATTCTGCCATGGGGATACGTTGCTTTATCCTAGAGACTTTCCACGCCATAGATACCAACGGCGCAAACCCACCAACCGACGTGCTTACCCATGAAATCGAATTCATCAAAGTCAATCTTGCCATTCTTGTCCTTGTCGGCCTCGTCGACCAGCTCCAGGAGATGGCTCACAAGAGATGTTTCGATCTGTTCAACCAACCAGTTCGACCCACAGGAGTCCGGAACAGTCTCGATCCACTTACCGTTGCGCAGTCGCCGATTGCATATACCTCGCCAAGTGGTGCGCCTTTGACGCGAAGATGTGCGTCAACTTCGATCGCTTTCTTGTGGACTTGATTGGGCAGAAAATCCGAGACGCGCTTCGTAAAGGGGTTCATGGCTATTCCCGTCGACCACAATACGAAATTGGTAGGGACCTCGTGCTCAGTGATCGTCCCGTCCGGAGACCGCACGGTATACATGACATGGTCATGATGTACCGATCGAACGCGAGCCGACGTGATAAGGTCTACCTTATCACGCTTGAATTTCTCCTGCGGGACATGAGCTACAGAAGAAAAAAGGCGGGGAAGAGGGATAGAAGATTCGACGTACCTCTGCGTACTTGGAAATAGCATCAGAATACTGCGAACATGAGACTGTCATCCCTCGACTGGTTGCCAGGCAAACATACTGTATTTAAAATGTGCTCGCGCGACTGGATGACATGAATCGAAACTTCTTCACGGCATAGTTTCGGAAACTGGAGACAACACGTGAGTGCATAAAAAGGGTCGGCATATTGGGAGAATAAAAATAACGTACATAATTCATAATGTCTTCCTGACAGAAATCATAAATTTCCTGAAAGAGGTCCCGTCAGGGCTCCGAAGGAGATGGTGAGGCTCGGGATACACACGGCGGCTGTTTCGACACCCGTTGGTCCTCCCCCACAAACCACAAAGCTAAGCAAACGCTTTCGCTCTTCTGGGGTCGTAGTCGGTAAAGATGCTGCCTCAAAGTTGTCTAAAGGCAGTGATCCAGTAAATCATGACAGGTCTAGAACGAACCAGCGCACCCATGATCCGACGTCGAATAGCCTGTGCATCTGATATGGTCTTCAGCTGGAAACAATGCTCTAATCCAGGCACGCCATGCGTGCTAGAGACGGAGCCGACCGCGATGATCAACTTATCGTAGCTATAAAACCAGACGGGTACTTCAGCCTCACAAAACCTTCAAGAACGGGAGACTTACGGTACATATATTTTTTGGACTTCCCCTTCAGGACCTGCCGTTTCGACTTCCAACAGTCGTTCAGACATCACCAGATCTGTTGCCCTTCCGCAAATCATTTGGCCACGGAGTCGGGCGATGATTTTGCGTATCGGTTCAACAAGACTACGAACCTGCACTGTGCCTACTGCAGCGGCTTTGAGGGGCAGATTAGGCAGACACAAACAATGAGATTCGAAGAGGCCTCACAAGGCAAGAGAGGAGTGAATGTAGTGAACGTTTCTGCGGTGACGACGGTCACATGGTAGTCGCCCAGCGACAAGTTTTGTAAAACCGAGACAGCCTTGGAGGTCGGAGCAGTTGAGAAACGGATGAACTGAAAAGGCGCAGAGCCTTACCCCCCACCCTCCTCCAACAATGACGAGTTTGGGTTTCTCACTCAGTTTTCTGAATTCCTCGTCTTCTTCGTCCGCAAGAAGGGCATTCACCACAGGCAGGTGCTTTGGACCGCCACGTTCAGGGTGCAATGCGAGGGGAGACACGGGGACACGTTCGACATGCTTGTCCGTGTACGTGAATGCATCGTGTATGAAAATGGCTGTTCCGAGGGCGAATACGCCAGCTGTTGCTGAGAGCACAAGATAAGAGGTGTACTTTGCGATAAGAAACGAACGGCGGAGGAAACGAGGCCTGGGACGTGGTTCTAGAGGAATGACGGGCTTGCTTCGCTCGGGTGATGACCCGGCTACAAACGAATGTGTGAGACACCAGGCTGGTCGTGGAACGGGTGATATGTAAACCGGGCTCGAGCGGCTTGCGAGGCTGTGGGCAGCCCCGAGAGGTCGCAAGACCTGCGAGACTTTGAACATGCTGACCAGGGATGTTGGCATTAGTCTCCACAGCGTGCTCCTGTCTAAACCGGAGATCGGACTTAGTTGACCCGAGCGCAAGAGCTCACAAATCAAAATTGCTACGCTAGGTTACAGTGCGGGATATAACTTGCTAACAAATGCAATAACGAAGATACTGTACGCTTGCCATCAATCATAAACATACGGGGACGAGGGAGCCATCCAATCGTCCAGTGCAAATCGGATTTTGAGACCATGTCTTACAATGACTGATCCATTGCGTTCTTGCAGGTGGCCATCGCCCCAATCGTTTAATCGGGGTTGCTTCCGATGGCGCTGCACTGTCTTGAGCATCGGGATCATCGGTAAGCTGTAACGAACTGCTGAAGTTTCTGGACGACCTCAGACATTGTGGGTCGCTCCGCGGGATCGTGCGCCCACATGCATTCGATAAGGGCAATAATTTCCGGACAGTACTGCTTTCGTAGTCCACTCACAGAAGGTCTGCAACCACCCTTGTCAGCGGTTCGTCCAACATACCACAACATGAAAACCAACCGTTGTCGCTTAGCACCCACCGTTTCGTAGATGGCATGCTCGTTCATTCCCTTTCGCAACATTCAGCCACACATCATTCAACGGCGGCAGAGTGCCTACCTCCCACGGAAACCTCTTAGTCGGCACATGCCACTGGAGCATCTCCCAAAAAACCATCGCACAGGAAAATACATCGACTTTGTGATTGTACTTGGGATGGGCGTGCCAAAGCTCTGGAGCTTGCCAGTTTACCGTGCCAACAACGCTCCGAACCATCGATCTTGTCGATTGCTTGACCTTTGCTAGCCCAAAATCCGCAATCTTGGCAGCACCACGGGAAGTAATGAGGATATTCGAGGACTTGCAATCCCGATGAATAATCGAAGGCTTGCGAGTGTGAAGGTATTCCAATCCATTCGCGATATCGAGCATCATGCTTAGCTATGAAAGAGGCTTCCAGACACACCAGACGAAGCAAAAAATGTGCACGTACAACTTTATACAACGATGGCGCTGGGACATTCCGGACGTAGTCAAACAAGTCACCATTTGAACACAACTCGCTGACAATCATCACTGGCGTTTCACGCGTATTCTCTGGTATACTAACGCCGAGCTACGACGGTGATTTTAGAACAACCATAGTGAGATGACGGGATACTCACAAAGCGCACAATGTTCGGATGGTCAAAGGCCCCAAGTAACTTGAGCTCTTTGATGTCCACTACCGTAGTGGTCAGCGAGGGCTTTTTCAAGACATAACAGACAAACTTGAACTGAGCTGATCCCGGAATTCTGCGATCGCAACTCGTCTGCCTTTGAACTTGCCAATGTAGACGTCCTTGAAACCGCCACTCCCAATCTTTTCTAGCTTTGTTAGTTTATCCGGGGGTATCTCGCGATCTTCAAGCCCCAAACTTTCCAGGTCGAGTTCCAGCTCTGGTTCCGGTTGACCCTGTTGCTCATTTGATATCGGTGGTGTACAGGGCTCTCCTTGATGGACACGGTGCGGGCGCACAAGCATTGGTGGAGTAGTACTGTAACCGCGACTGTTCGCTCTACGGCGGCCGCCACGAACCCGAATCGTCGACGGAGGTCGCACAGTACCCGCTGAGGACGGGGAGGAGAACCCATTCGCATGACGATCACGCCACTGTAATAAAGACCGCGCCAGCTGAGGTTTCGTACCGGCTGCATCGAGGTCGCGTGTCTCACAGAGCCGGACAAGATCGTCACGGCGAAGGCGAATTAGTGTCTTCTTAGTGGCAAGAGTCAGGTCGACTTCGCCAAGCATCAGCATGCTGAACAGACAGGGTGACGAATACTTACAGTCTTCTTCTTCCATAGCTTCATCGGCATCAACATTAACTTCCTCTGCACTGTCACCGTCCGCATCAACTGATTCGAGTTCCAAGTCAATCTCTTGGTCGTCCTGTTCCTCTTCTTCACTCCCGTTAGGGTCCTCACCACCAAGGACTTTCCCACTGCGCAGCTTCCGAGGTGTTGTCCCCATAGGGCATAAAGCATTATCCTCGCAATCATCCTCATCCTCGTGACAACTCTCAACATCTTCGTCGTCCATATCCTCCACTACACCCTCCTTGATTTGGTCCTGTTCTTCCTCGTCATCTCCTTCACTACCATCGCCCCTTGGCGGTGTGTGCATCTGCATCCTTCGCGGTCGTAAGCGTCGCTTAACAGGCGTACGCCGACCGTTCCCTGGTGGTGGAGAAGGGGAAGGAGACGAGATAAGTTCATCGACCTCTTCCTCATCGTCCATAGACTGATTCTCCTCCATTTCACATTCTTCTTGTTTTATGGCACTCCTCTGCTTTGCTCTCTGCCTCGGGGTTGCGTCCTGATCATAGACGGAGATATTACCATTCACTTTGTCTCTACTGCGGAGACAACGAGGGACACGCGAAGTAGCTGCAATCTTTGCCTCCAACTCGGCAAGATCGGTTAGCTCACTTTCGTCACTGGACGCTGGAAGGGACCGTGCTTGAACATCCTCGCTGAACTCGACTTGTCTAGATTTGGACTTGGCTTTCGGCAGGACAGTTTGTGATGGTGGATGTTCACCAGAACACTTACGCATGCGGAGGCGCGTGGCAGGCGGCGACGGAAGAGGGTTGGAAGATAGCATTATCGGAGAAGATCGACTCGATGTCATGCGTGTGTTTCGACGTCTATCAAAATTCGTCGGATATTTGCAACAACACCAGAGTGTACTAACCTGGTAACAACCTCCGGTTCCATCTTCTGCTCGGAAACCATGCTCAATTCGACGGGACATGAATGTGTGTTGAGCTGTCCCAGAGAAAGACTACGTGTCTTCACGGTACGAGTGGTTATCTGACTCATACCATCGACAGTTACGCGCCTCCTGAGACCAGAAGCTGTTCTGTACTTGGTGCCGACATCTGTCTCCTCATCACCAGCAATGTTCCCTTCATCGGATGAAAAGTCACTGGAGTTGCCATCTCCTCTGCCTGGAGGGGAAGAAGGAGGAAGTGAAGCAACGTCGTCACGCGCGGAGATGATAGAATCGACCAATTCAGGTTTTGTTAGAGACTCCGTATCATCGGAAAGGCCAGCTGCGACGTAAAGGCGCACGAGTGCATCCTTGCGCAGCCGCGAAAGCTGCCCTGTGGATGCTTCATTGATAAGAAATTCATCCGCTGATTCACCATAAGCGTTGAATGATGACGGGTGCGAGCATGGCTTACATGACTCCTCTCGATCGCTGTCCGCCTTGGAGTCATCCGATCCGCTCCACCGATGGTGCGCGTCGACATCCATCGAAATTGCCTCATCGTCATTTTCAGAATCCACCGCACCTGCTCTCTGCCTCTTGGGTTTTCCGGACCCGCGCATTGGGCGACCATTCGCGTGTGCATTCTCGTTGACAGAAACGACGCGTTTTCTCTTCGAACCGACAGGTACACCGAAATTCTGGCTCACATCGCGCATGCTATTCTTTGGAAGGAGGTACTGGCGACTGGGCAACCTGCGTAGATTTGACTGTAAGGTCGCAAGGATGGGGCGAACAGAAACTGTATCTGAAGAGGAGGGTGCGGACGCGCGCGAAGCGTGAGAACCAATGGTTGATCTCTGAAATCTATTAACAAATGCGAGAGCGCGTCTTGCCGCGGAGGAATGGCGAAGGGAAGATTTCGTTTTCCTGTGATGGCTACTTGATGGCGAGGACGAGAGTCTATGTGGCGAACGACGCTGAGCCATGCCAAGAACGGGGTGATGATGACAACGAGTGATTCAGAAGAGACTCGCGTCGACGCTTGACTAGCTGGAGAAGAAAGACCACCTTCCGGAATGGATTCTGGTCCCCGTCACCAACGCGGTTGAGGACGTCGTCGTGATCTTGGAATCGTCGTCGCTGTCGACTTCAGTGTTCGATTTGTTTGGTTTCTGTTTGTTGCTCTTATTGCCACGGCAAAAACAAGCACAAGCAAGTTGGTGGCGTGGATAGTCATAATTTCCACGAAAGTTCACACGATAATTTTACGCAGAAACAGGCCAAAAAGAGACATATTACCGCGGCGTCATTCATATGAGTCCGTCTTCCGAATTCTCTTCGCTCGACCCACGATGTTGCTCAAGTTTTCCAAGTCAGACATCCTAGACTCGCCGCTTGTGTTCCCGGAGACTGGTGCCCTCGGGTTCACCATCATGACGCGCTCGCATTTTATTCGTGCCGGAAACAAGGATTCTGACACGGAAAGCGAGAGCGAGGCCACGGTCACTCAGAGGACGACGATCATCGATAAGCGCGGTGCCACCGTGGCAGAAATTGGATGGGACGGACGACGACCCGTAGAGGTCGCCATCGGCAAAGAAAAGGTCTCAGTTAAGGGAATATTTGGATCCCAGAGTGCTATCCTGTCGTAGGTCCTCCCCGTATCTCTTTGTATCTCTTCCGATCCAAACCTCCTAGACAAAATGTTCTCGGACTACCTGCACGCTTCGATACCGAGTACTTTTGGATGGCTGGGCCGGGTGGACTTACAGTAAGTGAAATCCCACGTCTTGCGGGCCAAGCAATCTCAAGGCCAGCATAGCTCCTGGATTACGATTCCAATCAAATCAAAGGTCAATTTCACCTGAACAGCCTGCACGTCGGCGATCATTTTATCACGACACCGGTGTCGGGCTTTGGTCACCACTACCTTGAATTTGAGCCGCATACCCTCGCGTCAACCGCTGAACTTATAGGTAGGTGATCCCATAATTCGCTACGGTCCTTTATTTACTATGTTCGCAGTCACATTCATACTCATGGAAGTACTACGGCGAGGGAGATTGAATCAACATC
>JBBPJV010000028.1:0-64871 GCA_038088915.1 Sutorius aff. eximius
ATGTGTCGAATCCAGGGGATATCTGTGTTCCACATTGCAATGGTGAGCTGATAGAGTCACAGAGGGGCAGATTTTACATGGCCAAGCAAATATTTGGTTATCCGTGCATGCATGTGCATTGCTCTGCATGCCATCATTGTTCCCCGCTAGTGCGTACCTTCTAGCTTCACCGTTGTAATTCCAGATACACGCCGAATACGAACTGTTAATACATTCTAAATTTATGTTCATTGGAGGCTTAAGTCGCTCTTGCGATCGAATCGTCAGATCTTGCGATTACTTTGTACAACCTGCCTTGACAATCTATTTCACGAAACAAGGGCAAGTGAATTTGCGTAGATGGCGAAGTCAATGGCAGGAGACAAGATTAGGGAGCTTCTGACTGAAGGTCCGTTTGTTGTATCAACGTTGGTAGGCCGAACAAAAGGTTTTGTATTGCCAATAACCAGCATCTAGGTGTTCCGCATGACCGTGGGGTCGGATAGGCAGGCCTAGTGGGGTTCCCACGGACCCGGACCACCTGGGCCGACTGTTATATTTTTCTTCATCAGTTGTTGCGGAGTTTGAATATGAGATCTCCGGACCTCTTTTCTGAAAACTTCGAGCTGTACCTTCATATCCCGATCCTGGCGCGCCCAAAGGGCAGTTACTGGGCAGACCTCGGATATCCATGCAAACAAAGCGCAATAACATGTGCATAACAGTATGCAGCGTCTTCACCTCTAAGATATATATACCCCAGTCAAAGATCGGCTGCCTGAGGCCTCGCGAACAGAACTGCTATCGCTGATTTCAATGTCCGCGCTTTTTCCACCCCATCCCCGTTTCCCTTCGTCCCCTGCCAGCGACATCGCTTTCGATGGGGAAATGCCGGACTTCGAGTGTGAGTCCATGATGCGTCGTTCTAATGCTACCCATCATGACCGCTGTAAAAGTGCCACGAAGTTACCATCCCCATTTTGTGATGCCTGCCTCGAGAATGTGAGTAACATTGTTGCTCATGTCGTCTCCGGGTCCTCAGTGTACCTCCATCAAGGGGGAACCATCAGCTTTCTGTGATGAATCCCTCTGACACACGATCAACCCGAGTCTAGTGAGCCAATTTATTTGATCGTCTAACAGGTTTAATTGTTTCTCCAGTCATGGACCTAGCGTGCCTGCGTCCGTTCGAGTAGCACAGTAGGTTGCTATGTAGTGAAGCACGCCATCTGTAGCTAATTGATTTGTAGTCCACACTGTCCCTGGCATGACCTCGCAGTATCTGGTTCGCCTGACACGCAACCAGTCATGGAAATGTCCACACTAATTCGCGCACGGCGATGAAGGGGAAGGCTGGTTATCATGCCATATCAGCATCCTATCCTACTTCCGACGCGGTTCAGCACACGACTCCCTTGGATGGTCATACTGGGGTTGATCAGTTCACGTCTGTGTAGCCAACCTTAGAACAACACTCATTCATCACCACGAGGAAATTTTCACCTTTGGGCATCATTTCCTCGACCAGACGAACCCTTTTTCACCCCCTGCCCTATGCGCTCCGCGGATGGTGAATTCTCGCGGATTGAGCTTATCAGACTACAAAGTGACCGCAGAGCAGTGTACCCCGCAGCTTCCGTCTCCATATCAGATGTTCAATCAAATCCCGCCTTACTGCATCCCTCCACGTCGACCGGGCTCCCCGGGACTGATCCTCGTCCTCGTCCCCCTTTCTATCGTACACCCCCTGGGGTCCAACTGAGTCATTCCGCCACAAACGTGCCCCCCATCCGACCAGGTACGAAGGGATATGGATCGACGAAGAGGAACTCCTCATTGGGTTAGCCGAGCCAGATGGAAGGTTTAACACCCACCAATGTCACTGGGAGGAAGATCACTCGCCGTGTCACCTCTGGATCAGAGGTGATAAGTCATCCATCAACGCGCACACTCAAAAGTGGCATGGGGGACAGCACGGAGGGGAGAAGTTGCGGGTCAATTGTTGTTGGTCCGGTTTCGGAAAGGCGATGCTGAAAGAGTCGATTACGAGACACGTCGTCGGCGTCCATCTGGGAGAGATGTGGAAGTGCCAGGGCTGTGGGAAACAGATTGCTCGGAACGATGCCGATGGACAATATGCTGTGAGATCGAGTTTCGAGGCGTGCCGGGATGCAGGCGCGCTGATCACATACTCTGATGATGTACGAGTGATTGATACCCGCGTGGCTCTCAATATGTAGTGGAGGAAGACTTCGGTGTGCTGGTGTTTTTGAGACGTGACTTCCAAATTCATAAACACTCCATGCACACATGATTTCTCCTCACCTGTCATTGATTGCATTTGTTCATTACACAGGACACTCCGATCCGCTGCTCTGAAGTCTGTTACCATCTGCGATTCTGTCGAAAAATCTACAATCAAATTTTGTGTCGGATTGAAAAAGACAACGTCCGAGAATAAATTTAGACCTGTTTCTCACACCTAAATCTAGACTCATCACCTACAGACGGTAAGTATATATTATTATATACCCTACACATGATACACTGATAGGAGGTTTCGAAGAACATTGATGTTTCCTTCGTGGTCGCGCTTGGTAGAGGGTTGGCGGGTAGGCTTTCCCTTAAATTTCCACTTCGTAACTCACCACATCATTATACCACAGTGCACCCGACGCCGCAGTTTAAGAGATTTACTTCCGCCGTCTGTCCAACTCCGAACATTCACATGCTCGAGCCGTCACGGGTTCAGTTATCCGGCGACCTCGGTCCTCGAGACCCGCGCGGGATGGTTGGCAAGATAATACTTCCGCTTGGCTAGATCGCAGCTTCCATTCAGAATGGTTGCATAATGATCACATAATATGCGGATATGGCTTGATTACCCCCTCTAAGCACAGGTATGGTGGCTAGCTACAGCTGTTTCCCGCTATCGGTGCTGTCTGGTAAAGGAGCTGTGGCCACTGGAATATGGGGCATATAAGACCAGTGTTCTCCATGGTCGTTGAGGTACATTTCGCTCACCCTGGGGCATGAAGTGACGAGAAAGCGCTCATCACCCCGTATGTCATTTCGTTCCCATGAAACGTCTAGTTGGCTGTTTACCAATGCCTCCACAGTGTCCAGCCGATTCTTCCTATTCCAGCTCCCACGTGTCTCATTTCTTGGAGCGTTCGAGAAATTCATCTAGGCACATCCAATAGTGCTAACAACTGGCTGGCTGGGAGCCCTCCAAAAGGCACGCCGAGTGGTTCGATCTGGGCTGCCGTCGAGGTGCCAACCCGCCACTTTGACCGACACCTGGCACGCCATGCCAATCTCCGGGATTCCGACTTGGCACCCTTCCAAATGATAGCTGAATTCAACTTTGGTTTTTGGAGGGCTACCATGAGGCTGGGTCGCGCCATTATATACCAAGCGAGGTATCCTTTTTACCCTGTCTTTGTGACCTCGTACACCAGCCAAACTGTAAGCGTGTCGGGAGCCTTCTCCAACATGTCGCCTTCAACGTACTCTAACATCGGTGATGATGATTTGAGGCGAGTCTGCAAAAACCGTTCGTTAACCCTAGCTAATTACGGTGCCGATTGTCTCCAGTTTTTTCTGTTCCCAGGAACAATGGTTGAAGGATCTTCCTGAGCTAGAACCGCTTCTCGTGGACTCCCCTGGCCAGTTCTCTAGGTGAGTCACGATGGGAAAGACGCCTCCCATACTTCTTTTGCTGATATCATATAACAGAGCACTCCCAGAGCTTGAACCTGGTGCATCATCGCCTTACCCGGCCTCTTCCATTTGCGGACCCACTCGTGACGAACATCATGTGGCAAATTTTGCAGTCGCATCTCTCACGCCCGACACACACATCCCTCTTGGTGCTCATAGTCGGCATCTCCGAAGTGATCCACCCACGATTCAAAACTACACATCATTTCATACCCAGTCTGACCCATCGCCAGCCTTCGTGCCAGCTGCTCACCAAATCTCTGCAACCCATCAAATGCCTGAGGCCTACTGGACACCTGCGAATCGTCACACCCCTACTTCCCGCCAGATACCTGTAACACACAAAATACCTGCGACTCTTAGCCCTGGTTGCGGATCATCGCAAAACGGATTTCAAGAGTTTTCGCATGCCGTAAGCAAACACCCTTTTTCAAGTTTGCACTGGTCGCTCACGTGTACACGATGCCAATCGTATAGGCCATTAACAATCCGGCGTCCATGAATGTCGCGCACCACCACCTCCCGAATGGGTTCTATCCGTCGCGTACTGCTTCTCGGTCTTGCTACAATGGTTCTTCGATGTCTGTTGAACAGACTCAGTTATACGGCTTTCCTATGGCAGCACATCATCAGCACGGTCACTCTATCTTTGCCGAAGTGACACCGAGTCCCCCCTCCCCCTCTTCTAGTATGGCGCTCCGAGGTTATCCCCCACAGAGCACTACGCCATGTCGAAATCTCCAAGGTGGCCATTCCGTCCCAAATCCTCCCTACCACCCGACTCGGACATCTTCATTGCCTGCTCAGTTCTTGCCTACACAGACAGCATCGCATACTTGCCTCTGGATGAGAGAAGATGGGATGATATGTGGAGCCCAGATCACACCCGAAAGCGTTCCTGAACACCTCGCCGTTCATAACGTTGCGAACATGCCACACAACATTGCTGTACCATGCAGGTGGCAAGGGTGTCGAATCAGGGGGAACCGAACGACGGTGAAGCGGGAATCTATTGTGCGCCACGTTCGAGAAAAGCACCTGGGGTGCCACAGACGCAGTCTCTAACCGGATTCAGGCGCGATCGTCGCTCCCCTGTAACGAAACAAGATGCTTAGTATCCGCAAGTCCAGGCGACATGGCGTTAGAGGCTGGGCGTTGTTATTCGTCTATTTTTGGCACGACACTCACTCGCACCCGTGCCGGTAGACATGTGGGTTGTTTTTCATTCTTAACCTTGCATTATGGTCAGTAGTTCGTACGTCGGTGACGTCTACATTTATGCTTTCGAGTCTGCTTATATGCCTCGACCTCAATTTCGTTATTCTCAACAAGAACCCCCTATAGCATAGATTCATCCTTCTCGAATGGCTCCTTGCCTTGTACACATATTCTAAGCTGCGTTACCGCGCGCCACATTGTAATATCAATATCTCCTACTCCCCGACTGTTCTTTGCCGCGGGACGTTGCAAAAACTTCTCACAATAAATATAGCATAACCTACTGGTTCTCGGACTTGCCCGACTGCCGCTCGCACACCCGCCAGTTGAGAGAAGAATGTCAAGAGTAAGCACGCATGGCGCTCATCGAGCACTAAGTTACTAGTGCTTACTACCCTTTCCCAGTGTTCCTCCGCACATTGTGAGCGTCTGATGTGCTTTTGATCGCATCTTCGTTATTTTGTTATCTCGGGCTCGTTCACTGGAAGACTGGTTTGTAAGCACTGTGAGCAACACCGTGGCCACACGCGGTAGAAACAACGAGATATGATCTGCATCTGTCGTGCCAAGTTCAAGTTCCGGAGTTTCGAAGGGGCAATGTTGTTGCTACACCCGCTTCGAACCCATTTGGATAGCAGGTAGCCAAAAAATGGTGACCGGACCAAAGCTTGGCTTTTGGGAGAGATCAGCAAGAACCTGTGCTACAATTTGGAAGCGAATTGGAATGAATACGACCCGACAAGGACGTGAGAAGCTACAGGCACCCAAACCGTCATCGTCTCCCGGGCACCATTGGGATGCATCGGTGATGGGTGGTCGTATGTATTCCCACATAGGTTCGCGTTACATTTGCGGCCACTCGGCGGTCTGACCAGTCGGGGCCTAGATTGGTGACAACGCGATACGGTGGATACATGTGTGCCTAGTGGCACGCAGCCGATTTGCAAATGGAACGAGATTTCATCCCAGCTACTCTCCTTTATCGGATCGGATCGATCTTCGGAGCCTGGTTGTCATTCGCTACTACTAACTCCTCGTCCGTTTCGATTATATAATTACGTTTCCTTGCCTCCACAATCGACCAAATTTGGCACTGAGTAGTGAAGTCAGATCTAGTACGACGACAGTTCCTCTGCAAATATAATGGCGTCGCTCCGGAAGAATTTTCCATCCAGACCAACCCATGGGTGTCAAGAAGGGATTCGCCCCCATCCACCCTTCCACACTGACTCCCACTAGTGCTATCGGTGCTTCTCTCCCTACACCTGATGATGAACAGAACGAATCTTCAGCTCTATCGTCGACGGTCACAAATACTTTCGAGTTGAACGACCTAAATTCCGCCCTTCCCCATGGATGGCCGGAAGCAGGTCACCTTGGCTCAGGCATCCAAGTCGGTACTTATCCTCATCAGGAAGAATATGGGTGAGTGATAACTTGGCCGCCGTGTTCTATTCGTCGCCAACACGTGATGTAGATGTCTGGTGCACTCCGAGCACGACCTAGGCCAAGACGAAAGGTGGCTTGTCGGTCTTATCTCATGGTATAATCCATCGCTCACGTTTCCACAGCACAACAGCATCCGACTTGTGGGACTCACAATCATCAACCATCATTGCTCCGTATCCGACATCGGGAATCCAATTTCCATTGACGGCCATTCAAGTTCAGTCACAGGTTGCACTTCCTTCCTTAGAAGGTATGTTCCCGAGCTGATATGACTCTAACCCCAATCAAGTTGGGTTAAATGGGTTTACAGGGTCATCTGCCTCCAATGGCATGGTAGCACTTGGTGTCGCTCCCGAACCTCAATTCCCACTGCATCTGTGGAATGCAATGCCCTATTTGGGCTTGGCGCACCCTGATCCAACGAGGTACCATCATGCACACCTCAGTACCAATGTTAGTTTCACAGTTGTCTTCGTGATGTCAATGTTTATCTATCCGCCCAGCCTGCATCCCTCACAAATAGCGTGCCAACGTCGTCGCCTTTGTTTGGCGAACTTGGAGGCATTGTCACACAGCCCCCACCTGTGTCATCCGACCCTCCGAAGAATTCAGTTCGCCGACGTTGTCAGCGGCGTGCGCGTGCAATCAACGTTGAAGGCCTCTGGGTTGACAAAGACGACCTCCACATTGGCGCTCATCAAGGTAGCAGCATGATCACTGTCCATGAATGTCACTGGGCCAAAACCAGCAATCCCTGCGGAATGTGGATCATCGACTCTAGGGCTCGCATCGGCGCTCACATCCGGAGATGGCACAGAGACACACACTCGAGCAACAAAGTGACTTGTCTGTGGGACGATTGTGATGCGAATGCAATGCTCAAGGATTCGATCAGTCGCCATGTGCTAACTGTTCATCTTGGGGAAGGGTTCCATTGCCAAGGGTGCGATCAGGAGTTTTCGCGCAAGGATGTGTACAATCGGCACGCTGAGAGATCGGAAGTGTGCCGGGATGCAAGCGTTGCGATGATTTACGCTACAGGATGGAGGGAAATCGATGCACGCAAGGTGTCGGAGGAAGGGCACTCAGCCCGCTATGCTAGTCGATAGAAGCTGGAATCTCTTGTCTAGTTTTGTCATGCTTTCTGTCTCATGTTATAAGCTTTGTGAATTCGCTGATCATCATGGAAGTGTGCTTGTTATCAAACGTGGTGATGGTGATCGCTCGATTCTGTGCTGGTGATGGAGCTGAAGTTAACTTGTACGATCACCGGATCACCTCGACGCAATAGTAAGTTCGCTTTGAACAGGCGAATGTCGTTTCATGCTCAAGTCTGACTGCACCAAAACGGAATGCATTGTGTTTGCATTATGACGCGTACAATGGCCAGTACGAGTCGGGACCCAAGGGGCATCGCGCGGTGGTACATATGGCAGCAGTGAGGAACCCTCGTTACTGACGGCCTCGGCGACAGGCCGAAAGTGAAATTTGATGCCGACTCGATCGATCGATCGATCACTCCGATCGTCGTGAGGTGGCAATGAAACAGCGACGAGACATGGACCCCGAAGATTCCAATGTCAGTCGGTGGGATGTTGCTCGGTTGCACATACTTGGCTCGAGAATCAAGTGCCGAATACTCACGGTGGGAGAATATGATGTACTGGAATTGGATGTCCATTAACATGTGTAGAGATAAGTCCTGCACGAGACAAAGGGAAAGAAAGCAGGTAGCCTGATGTTGGTGTGCTTGTGGTGTGGTATAACTTGGAGTGTGGTGGGGGAAAACCAGATGAGGATTGAATATCAGATGGTGGTAGTCGTGCGCGAAACCGAGAAGAAGTGGATTCGAGACCACCGGAGCCTCGACAGTAAATAATACTGGGGAGGTGATAGAGCGACGGGGAACTGGTCTTCAAACGGAAGCCGCACGTGGAATGGTGACGCATGCCATGGCTCCCTCCTGCCTGAAGGCTGGAAACAATGTCCCGACCGCAGCACGCACTGGCAGGAAGGGGCATGATAATGGCCTGTTCACTGGCTGGGACAGCCAGGTTCCTGCGCCAAGCAGAATCAGACCCTACCCTCATAGTCCATGTGTATCACGCTTGCGCCCCAGTGACCCATATCTTTCACTCCAATTAGCCCGGAGAATGATTCTTGCGGGGCTAACAAGGACACAGCGCTAAGATAACGGGACCACAGGATGGCAGAGGTTCCCAAGCCAATGAGAAAACGCACGTTTTGCCATCCACCTGACTTCTCGAGCGTCTCGGTTGGCAGATGCCCTGGCCATTACCCGCCACGGAGGCCGTTGCTTGAGAAGATTTTACGACGAAAGGGGATGTTTCTGGCAGGTTGGTGGCAGGCGCCGTCCAGAGGGCGATGCAAAGAACCGTCGATAGATATGGGATATCCTGGACGAATACCTATCTTCCAGGGGGTCTTCAAGGGGGGACCCAAACAGTGGGGCGCTGGGAGAACGAATGACAATGATCCTCGGTAAGTGGATAAATCCCAGCAAGTTCCCTGCTCAGATGGCCGGCTGTGAAAATGAACGCCGAAATTCACGGGTCGCGCCGACCCAGAGTTAAGTTGGCAGTAAAATCCACCCGACAGCATGTTTATACTCGGGTTTTGCCGTTTACATCACAGTCCTGCACGCAGACAGTCACTTGGGCCAAGTAATGTTTGAAGGGATCACAATCAAGGAAACTTTACCACGGATTAAAACAATATAAAAGATTTCCACTGTTCCATAGTAGGCGCGCAGCCCTCTACGATATACTTTCGAATCCGATCACTGGCCCACACAAAAAGTGCGTACAGAAAAGTTGTGGTACACTCGCGAAAACGTTATAATGCCGGTGGAAACGCGGGACCGAGCACGGCAGCGGAGAGACGACCAAGGTGAGTGTGCCATGTACGATAGAAGGAATCAAACCAACCACAGGTCAGCATTCCCTTGTATTAACGTCTATTCTCCAATGTAGCTGCTGTTTCGCCTTAGGCATCGGTGTACACTTCCAAACAGGGATTCGAGACTTTTCGCTGCAGATTTATTGTGTATGTTCTTAGAATTCGTACACTCATTAGTCACCTCTCTATTGAACCCCTCGGATTTTGGGTCTACCCTGTAAAGCGTACTCGCCGGCAAAATTATAAGAATGAATTTGCAAGTATTCTTGTCCATTCAGCGATAGAGACAATTCCACTCAACGGTTACCAGGCATAACCAAGCTTTTTGATTAGCCACATGTCTTTGGAGCCTTCCAAGCCAACATTTCCGTACCAGTGTTCTCGGATGCCCCATGCTTACCGGAAACCCGCACTTGGGAGCCTGGCGTCGTTCCCAAGGGGTTTGTGCTAGGGCGTTGCTACTAGATCATATCCCGTGACGTCAAGTGGGAGGACAGGCCCAGGATCCGGTATGCCTACATTCTTTTGTTGTGCTGCATGTGGTGAGTCTGGCAGCCTGTACTGCCATCCATCATCCACGTTTACGAGGTGGTGGCCCCGTGATCCGGGCAACGGAACTAATCAATTTTATCACCGTTCGGGAAAGGCACAAATCAGTGGCAGTGACCTTCCCCCATTGCTCCGTTAGTTTCGGTGTGCAACTGTCGCGGAGTTCAAATAAATAAGATCTCCCCAACCCTCCTTATTTTATTTTTCGAGGAAGCCTATTCAGGGCAGACCTCGATATCCTCAGTTTTTGGTTGTGACCGTGATGACGATGGAACCACAAGTGCATATCAATATGCCCAAGGGTGCTCACGCTGCAAGGTATATATATACCCCGTCACAACCTCACGAGGCACCAAGAACAGACCCGATCACTGTATTCAATGTCCACCCTCCCTTCGTTCGCTGCTAGCAACATGGTTTTCAATGGGGAAATGCTGGGCTTCAGTCGTGAGCACTGCGCTGTCTAATGTTACACGTCATGACCACCACGACAGCCCCATGGAACAACGGACACCAATTGAACCCCTCGATGCCCGCTGCGAGACTGTGAGTAATTTGTTCCATCTATGACATGCCTGTGCCCTCACGACGCTCCCTGATCAGGGGGAACCATCAATTCTCCGTACAGAATGTCCCTGGTGGACACATGAATCAAGTCTGGTGAGACAATTGAGCAAATCATGTCGCAGATTCAATCGCCTTCTTCAGTCATGACCGCGTGTCTACATCCGCTCAAGTAACTCAGTATGTTTCTGTGAAAAAAGTATGTCATCTTCTGAGTGATTCACAGCCCACAAACACCCCATCACCCCACACTGTGGGAGCCATCCTACATGCATCCTGTCGTGTCGTCCACACTATCCTCACCCACGACATTGAACGAGACGGATGATATCTGGGTCATGCCGGCCCCCTATCTTGCATACGACGCGGGTCGGGCTATCACCCATCGGGACTGTGACGTGGGGCTCGACCAGCACACGAATTTGTGGTCAACATCAAACCGAATAAACCTCGTTGACCAAGAGACTATTAGCTGTACTCCTTGGCATCATTTTCTCGAACCGAATTCCCACCCACCTCCTACATGTTCCTCACACGTGACACATTCGCACCACTCATCCCCATCAGACAGCTTGAACAAGGACGCGAGCCATGCGACACAACCGTCCATTCCATACCACCTTTCCCTACATCAATCATTCGGTCCAACGCCAAGTCACTGCAGTCCTCATCTCCTGTCGATTGGGTCCCTTGGGACAGATCCTTGTTCCCTTCTCTCTTTCTATCGTAGGCCTCACTGGGACTTGACTGGGTTACCCCGCCGCAGGCGTGCTGCACGTGCGATCGAGTGCGATGGGATGTGGATCAATGAAGAGGAGCTTCTCAAAGGATTGACTGAACTGGATGGAAAGTTCAGCGCCCACCAATGCTGCTGGGAAGAAGACCACTCACCATGTCACCTATGGATAAGAGGTGAGAGGTCGTCTATCAACGCACACATTCAAAAGTGGCATGGAGGGCAGCCTGGAGGGGAGAAAACGCGGGTTAAATGTCGTTGGTCTGGTTGTTCAGGGTCGATGCTGAAAGAGTCGATTGCGAGACACATCGTAAGTGTCCACATTGGTGAGAGGTGGAAGTGTCAAGGTTGCGGGAAAGAGATTGCTCGGAACGATGCCTATGGACAGCATGCCATGAGATCGAATCTCGGGGCGTGCCGAAATGCAGGCGCGCTGAGCATGTATCCTGGTGCTGTACGGGTGATCGATGCCTACGTTGCCTTGGACAGTGGAGGAAAACTACAGTACGGTGGTGCATGAATGCAACCTTTACATGTTTCTTGTATAATGCGAATTTGTATTCCATTCAGAATATCCTTAGCACCCAGAACATTGTATATGTATCCAATCCGAATTTTATCATTTGTGAATCGACCAAGATGCTGGTGACTCTCTAATGCCTCTAGAGCATTCGGACTGTATTTGCTCTGTGAGGGCCAACCTCCGACCTATTATAAATCACCATCGCTTACCATATCAAACATACTTCAAGTGACTTCCACCAGCTATCGTTCCCACGGCGGCTGGCCGTGTTAGAACCATCATCGACCACAGAAGGTAAGATTGGCCGATGGGTTACAGGGGAGACAAAATTATTCTCCCTCTTCGCGAGCGGAAGAAGTTTGTCGACTGGCTTCTGACTCCTTAACTTAGTGCAAATTGTTGCCCCTTACACTACTAGACCGTCCATGGCTCGTCCGGTGCCGCCACACGACCGATTTGCTTCCGCCTATATATCCAAAACTAGGAATATCATATTTTGTTAGAAGTGTCACAGGTTCGGTTGCTTTGTGAGCCGCAGACCCGAGCGATGTTGACTAACTTTCAGCTGGTTTTCTTGATGGGGTACGTCCCGTTTCGAGATCAAGTTCTGAGAGATGTTGCATAATGTTAACATAACAAGCAGTACGAGGCGGGGTTGTCCCCTGACAGCAGTGGCCAGCTATAACTGCATCTGACATTTAGGCTGATAGGGAGGGGGCTATGTCCACTGGAAAACTAGAACGATATAAGTCGGATCTTGTGCGAGCCGCTAAACTACCTTTTTTTTGACCGTCCCAGGGGTTGAAGCGAACAAGGAAGCGCCTATTAGGTGGGTTGTTTTCTTCGCATTCCCAGGCAGGCTCCAGCTGCCCTTTTACTAATACTTACCCCATCCTTGCTCAGCCGTCTCTCCTCTGGACCCGCCCCCTCGTGTGTTTCATTAATCGTGGTAATCAACGCCGGTCGGTTCACGGACAAACATGACCAACGACTGGGCGGATGGCTGCCTTCCAAAGGATATGCCAACTGTCTCGATCTGGACTGCCGTTCGTCTGCCGGTCAGGCACTCAGCTCGACACCTGGCTGGGCGTGCCAACAAACCGCTCCCCGGTCGTAGATTGGCAACCTCTCAGTTGGCGGTCGGGTCAAACCTTGGGTCGTTAAGTGCCCATGAGGTTGGCCATCGCCGTCGCGCATAGATACGGTGGACCTCTCTGCCTCATCTCTGCTACTTTACACCCAAGCAAAGCAGCAAGTCTGTCGAAAACCTCCCTCAACCACCATGCCCTCTTCTGATTTTCCCAAACCCGACGATGACTTGAGGTGAGGCGGATGCAAACGCTGCTCGCTCGCCCAAGCTAATCACGGTAACGACGGTACCCAGTTTCTTGGGTTCCCAAGATGAATGGTTGGAAGCTTTTCCTTGCCTGAAACCGATTCTTGTGGACTCCCCGGTCCAGCTACCGGCGTGAGTATGAGAGATACGCAAGCATAACTGCCATCTTTACTAACATTGTATATCAGAGCTCTGCCGGACCCTAGGCTTGGTTCCCCATTGTCCCACACAACCTCGACTACTTACAGACCCACTCACGGCAAACATCGCTCGACTACTTTCCCAGTCGGGTCTGGCGCCCCCGACGTGTACCCTTCCCCTGATCGCCTCGAACGGGATTTTCATACCTATCCCGCTGCTGTTCAAAACCACGCAGACGTTTTCAACCACCGGTACTTTAGACCAACGTCGACCACTATGCCAACCATACACCAACCCCCTGCAAGCAACCAACTCCCTGCCGCCTATCCGATACCTGTACTACCATACCAAGTACCTGCGCCTCACCGAATCCCTGAAATGCTTTATGCTGACCGTGCATCGATGCACAACGGTTTGCAAGAGTCCCCGTATGCTGTGAGCAAATCCCTCCTTTCCCAGCTTGCCTTAGTTTCTTATGCGGTATGACATTCTGTATAGCCCGTGAACGACGTACACGGCTTACCCTACTCTGCTTCGGATAACGTGTCTCAGTCATACGCTGCTGTGCAGTCTTACAATAATCACTCCTCAATGTCTGTTGATCAGACCCAGTCGTATCACTTCGTTGCGCGCCATAAACAAAGGCAACCCACCCTTGCCGATGTATCACTGAGCTCTTCCTCGACCCCATCAAATTCGGCTTTGCAGCACATGCACACCCCCCTACTCGAGAAAACGCCTCGTCGAATCCCTCTGGGAGTCTCTTCCGTCCCAAGCTCCCCCTACCGTCCAAGTTGGACACCCTCGTTGCTGGCTCAACCAATCTCTCCGACACGGACGACATCCCACACTTGCCTGTGGATCAGGGACGATGGGACTATATGCGGGGCACAGATCACACGTGCAAGTGTTCCAGAACATCTTACCACCCATGGAGTGACGAATATGGCATACAACGACCCCGTATCCTGCAGATGGTTCGGATGCCGAATCAGAGGACACAAGGATATGATGAAGCGCGAATCCATCACGCGTCATGTTCGCGAAAAGCATCTGGGTTACAGGCGCACCCTTTGACAGATTCACCGTTCGCTTCTCCCAAATCAATACTCACCGTCTCGAACCCGCACATCCCGATGACCTGGCGTCAAGGACAGTGTGCAAACCCCGGGTGCGTTCTTGGTCAGGGCCCACTCGCATCTCTTCCCTTAATTTCTACGTCTTCTTTCGTTTGAGGATTGGTTATTTACACATCAAGTTTGCTCGTCCCCTGTTAAACTCCCCATCCTGTTTTTAAAAATTCCGTTACATGTCTCAGTAGCTGCTGCCTCTGGTATAGGTTACCTTCTTCTGGCTGTGCCCCTTATTTACTTTCGGCCGGGTCTCGTCGCTGTGCGATGCATTGATAACGATTTTATTTTCGTGTTTGTTCGCCGCGGCACCGCCGATGGTTTTGGTTGCGAAATGATTCAATGACAATTATAACTCTATCATAATAATGATATGACCCTGCGGGTCCTACAAGTTAGTACTCGGACAGGGACGTGGGACCATATCAAGTATATCAACCGATGTCACCGTAACCCTGGCGGTTACAGTACGATGAGCCCTTCCAAACGCCGCTGTCACGAATCGGGGAATTCCGAATGGCAAGCCGCCAGCGCTCTTTGTTGGTCCCCAATTCATACGCCTTAAGCCCGCCGTCTGCCACCGCCCCAAGTCAACCATCAGATGAACCTAGTACGTATTCAATTGTTTCATGTCGGTTGCCAGTGAGAACTGTAGAATTTTCGATTCTGGAAACCCAATGGTGGCGAGTGCGGGCCGTACTGTCCCACACGTATCTCTTTTCGCTGACTTGTCGAGTGATTCCCGAACCATTGTGGATCGACCTGGGTTCGAGGTGCATTCTTCCATCTGATCCTGTCTGGACTTCAAACTGCTGCGGGAGTCGAGATCATGACGAAGGCAAGTCGACGTAATGGAACACTCGTTGACACGTGGGCCTCCCCGACGACTGCAGGTTGCGCCACCTCGTGTCTACCACAGTGGCTCCGCCAGTTTGAGAACAGCTGATTTGATCGCTCACCCGAAAACAGTTATCGACAGGACCCTTACCAATCGACTGGCAGGGAGTGGCTGGTTTGGTTGCACAGGGTGGCCATACACGGACGGCCATGCGAATCTTTTGGCATAGAGGCGGTGGTATGCAATGCTTGCTGTGATACCGGAACTCAAATGATCAAGGTTTAAAGGCAAGGCTCTTGGTCGGACCCCGCTTGGTTCCTTTCCCGCCGCGGGTTGGGAGGGTGCACTGAAGGGCACTTCGGGAACGAAGGTATGCTCGTCAGACTATAACCGACATGTTAGATCCTGAAGTTTTCCCCCCTTTCCATCAGGTTTTTGAATACGTCTACATTTCGGTCTATTATCATGTCCATATTGCCTACGTTGAGGTGCAATCCAATTTCTCCCACGAGCCCAAATTTGAGTCGGTGGGAATCGACAGTTATCGGCCCAGAGGACCGACGTCGGTAACCAATCGTATTTGGCTAGCGATGGCTTGCGGGGTGGCGGTGGCTAGTGGGCTCGCTCATGGTGTCCTGGCAGGCTGCCAATGCCAACACGGGCTGCGCACTGGGTGATTTAATCTCTGACCCACCGTGACTCAAATGCTCCCACTTGTCCTCTCACTGACATGGTCGCTGAAATAACCCCTCCCGGTTCGTTACCCCGACGAGTCACAGACAGCCCCCCGCGGACCCAGTTGTGTATGCAAGGAAGGTAGGCCCGCCGCATCGATATACCCATAGCGTAACTCATTATGTTAGTGTGTACTCGCAGGTCGTTTTACCCGATTCCCCTGCGCGAAAGCAACAAGGACTGCAGCTTCTGGGTGGACAGAGCCAGTATCTAAGCCACTCTTTTTTCCACCACCGTTACTTGGATCCCCACGTTCCTTACGCCCATCTCCATCCGACACTTCCTAATGAAGCGAATTTGGTCTCCAATTTCTCAGAAGGTCAATCCCACACTTTCTTCGAACCCGATTGGTTGTCCGGGATGGACACCTCCGATTCTGTATTTACCTCCCTAAATCCAACCCCGGATGACATAGCGTGGACTACCCACGCCTCACAGTACGATTTTGGTCTGGCGCTCGCTGCGGGTTTTGTAAGTAAATTCGTTTCCGTTCCTACAGCTGGGGTAACGTTGACGATCCTAGGGGGTGGTGAATAACATTCCATATACCAGTGATAATGATCCTTGGCATTTCACCCCTTCAAGCTTTGTGTCCCCTCCAATTCCATGCGTGACGAATTTCGATCCCGTTTTTCCTGCGTGGGTTCAAGGTACGGAAGCAGACCCCCAGGTAAGGAGTCTTAAGGGCGTTTATGTTATACTCATCGCTAAGATTTGGATGATAGGCAATGGATGCTCATGGATTCTCGTCCATGGATATCCTGCCTTCGAATTGCGGTCCTAGTCAGCCGGCTGTTGGTTTGTCTGTTGAGCATCCCTATGCCCCCGACAACGCGGAGTTCACGGTCAGAATCCACCATATATCGTATCCTGAGGAAATTCCTCAGGAGGCCGCATACAAGGCAAGTTAATTGCAAGCACATCGTCCATACATGGTCGAACCGAGCATTACAGAGCGAGCAGGGTTCTGCCGGTGCTCAACCCCATCCTCAGCAACGTTTCGTGCTCTCCGAGACACCCATTGGCTACTGCGAGTGGCAAGACGGGAATGAACCAGTATGCAGTGAGGTGCTTTCCTCCGCAAATCTACCACTGCACCTGTCCGTACACGGGATTAAAAACATGACTCGTGATCTCCGCATGAAGTGCAAATGGGTTGGATGCAAGCGGAAAGGACACTTGAATCGCGAAAGCATCGTTCGGCACATTCGCGAGGTGCATCTAGGTCTAAAGCGTCCCCCTAAGCAGACGATGGAATCTCATTTCTGAGGCACTGGTTTGTCCCGGTCGGTGGTCTATGTTTCGCAAATTATTTATGATCGTGGCTTTATTTAATCGTCATTATGATTTTCTTCCCATCCAACACGGTATTTATCCTTGCACGTCAGCAATGTACTCTTACTCTCATCTACCACTGACTCTCAGCACCTGTGTTAGTAGCGCCTTGGCATCATACTGTATTTATTATAGTTCTCATCCATCCGTTGTACATGCAATCTATAATATTATTGTAGTCTTGCTATGATCTGTAGAAATCCCACTGCTAGCTCGTGTTCAAGGCGCTGTGACCCTAGAGAGTACCGGGCTTCTGAACCACACCACCAATAATATTGCGGCGTTAAATCGGCTGTGATCAATTATAGGCTGCACGATGCCCGCATACCAGAGTGTTGCACGCCTTCCACAGGTTCACATTATTTCCAAGGCTCGTGCAGCATCCGGGCTTTCTCAAGGACCCTCCAAACCAAGTTCCGAAGGCATCCCTGCCACTTGGAGCGTTCGGCTCCGGATCCTGGCACCTAACCCCTCCAAGGAGCGGCATGTCCTGCCGGGTCATTTGCTGTTGGACACCTTCCCGCACTGGCCTCCGACTTCTTTTGCTCCTATGCGGGCTTCTCGCGGCTGTGACATCTGCTTATTACTTGCCACCTGGTAGTGGCACTGTCACCGTGTGGCAGGGGGGGATAAAAGCATCGTCATCACGGGAAGAGAAGAACAGTTGGCCTGCCTGTGAGCCCCACCCCACCTGTCTCACAATTCTCCCTTGCCCCCCAGGGCCCCACCGTGACCCCAAGTTAAACTGAAAAAACTGGCACATACCGAGTCGAGGTAGGTATAGAGTACAAAGGGGGGAGAATGCCATCCCCTTTTGCGAAGCATACCTCTTTCTCACCTCTGATGCAGGCAAAGATAATACTCCATCTCCAGCGACGTTACTTTCCAATGGCGTTTACACGTTTCGAACTTTGCCTTCAATCAGGCTGGAGGCTCCATGATGCCGAGATTCGGCCCCAGTTGACGGTCTCGAAGCAGAGCCACAACCTCATCGTCTCAGGCCAGGCGTTCGGCGCCAGAGTCTCCGTGCACATATGCCTGCGCTGGTGCACATCAGTATACAGGTGGTGCGACAGCGTGGTCCGGCGACTTCAGAGCTCCGTTGATTTCGGGTTCGAACGCCTCCCACCCCTTAGCCCAAGCGAGCTGAAGGAATTCTCCACGCGGTGGCTCTGACGTCAACCTCGTGTAGCGAATAAACTTGTCGAGGCCGCATCCTCTCCCTTTCTGTTCTTTCTGTTCTTTCTTTCTTTCAAC
This sequence comes from Sutorius aff. eximius, assembly GCA_038088915.1. Classification (NCBI taxonomy): domain Eukaryota; kingdom Fungi; phylum Basidiomycota; class Agaricomycetes; order Boletales; family Boletaceae; genus Sutorius; species Sutorius aff. eximius. The sequence goes on from JBBPJV010000028.1 coordinate 18,433, forward strand.
CTCCACTTCAAATCGATCCCCAGAACGAGGAAATCTGTGTACCACCACCATTCTATGGACTTCATGATACCCGTTATGCAGAGAGGGCTTATTCCTATGACGTTCCATGCTCATGTGCTGTCTCTGCTACGCATCATGAATTGCCCCACTATAAACCTTTCATACTATGTTACGGAAAAGATTACAATACGCTGTACTTTATGTACGATAGCAAACGGAATTACGACGAAGCTTTTCACCACATTCATACCCAACCCATGTCCTATGGCTGTAGTATCTTTGTCAATGTCACAGAATAGTTCTTGTTTATCCTAGCCCTGTAAGCTACCGCGCTAGGGTAGCTAATAGCTCGCGCAAGTTGGCATTGAGGCTCCCTTCGGGCATGGAACCCCACGCTGTCTTGGCGGGTATACGCCGTCTCGCATACCGAGCATAGCCATTTCAAACCGAGATGGGTTTGAAAATGTCTCACCAGCCCGATCCGTTGCAAGGACGACGAGCAACCCGCCCACTCGCAGCACGCCGAGTCGGCGGGCTGCCCCTTCAGCACTACGTTATGAGTGTGGGTTAGGTGGTGTTTGACCGCTTCCTTGTCGGAAGTGATCCAGATCCCACAGCCCGCCCAGCGGCATCGGAAGAAAGGCCCTTCGCCGGTGCCGACGGGCGGGAATTCGATAGCTTCTAATGGGACCGTCGTCGTGTAAAGCCGATGAAGGGATGTTGTAATTGATGGCTGAGGTTGGATTTGTTCCGAGGCCCCGATTGGCGAAGGAGATTGGGCTTGAACGCCCGTGAAAAATGGATGACCAGGAGAAAAGTATGAGTCAGAGTCGAGACTTCCGGACGGGGTGGTATTCGGGGTAGAATCAGATGGCGGGATGTATTGGAAGGCGCTAGTAGGGTGACGAGGGGACTGCCGAAGAGTTTGATGCGAGGGGCGGATAGGGTCTATGTGATTTGACGTACCAGCGCCAATTAATGTCGGAACAATTGACATGGCAATGGGGTGTGACCGTATAGCACGAGGATACTCGGTCATGTAATCGTCCTGAGGGATACCAAACGACGGGTCGTAATGATTTCTTTGAGCGCCAATCAAACCAACGTCATACGAGGCATCCCCAGTCAGAGTCGGCATGGCAACTGTGCGTGGGTCGTGCCCCAAGACCAAGGGAGAGGAGTTAGAGCTCTCGCTGTAACCGAAAGCGGGTGGAAAGCCACCGCTAGCGTATAACGGAATTGGCGCCGCATGTAAGGTCGGTGGAAGTGGAAATGCGCACGAGTCAAAGTGCGCTGTAATTGCGGGCCTGTGGGACTGGGTGGGGGAACCTGCCTGCCAGTTATTCTGGGGAAGAACCCTTCTCGGAACCCCAAGGTTGAGGGGGCTTGGTGTATGAGCAGCGCGATAGCCGTGGTGGAGATAACTGCTTTGTTCCAATGAATGATGGCCACGTTTCGATTCGGTACCGGCGCTGCGTGGAGAACGGATGTCAGCATTGAACACAGTTATATCCTCTGCCTCACTGACAATAAGAACGAGGATTGACTAGGTTTGTTGTCCGCATGAGCGTAGTAAGCAAATGAATCAGACATGCTGGAGTGTTCCAGTCTGAACGGTGAATGTCTCAACCGTCGACTCTGGACTAAATATCGAATCATTTCCTGAGGCGATTGGCTGCCATAAATCGCTAAAATACGTTCTTTTTTGTGAAGTCCACGATTGGATGGCCGGATCTAGGACCTGTAACCATGGATCAAGGGTGAGATAAGACCAAGCTTCATGGAATCACTCTCGAGAGGAGTAGATCAATCTCGCTCGTGGCAACCACGCGAGACCATGCTGTTCTGCCCTTACATACGAGTGGGGGGATTTTCTGGAAGTAGGTACGTCACCTATGAACCGTAGTTTCGGGCTTTCCGAGCACGTGGCATTAAGGCGCCTCGACCACGGGAAAGAAATGAATGTTGCTGAGGACCTCGAAATGCCAGAAATGTTATCAAAGTTTAGGTTTTCGAACAATCTGGATGACCTACTTACGTGCGCCGGAAGAACTTCTTGGCGGGGTCCAGGGACGACCGATTGTGAGAACGATAGGTGAGACGATGCCAGCGGGGTGGTTCGCCTTTACTATGCAGGGTAGCAAGCTTTTTCTTACAATCTACAGGTGAACACTTCGACATACCTGCAGTGTGTTGTGATCCATTGGCATAACGTAATAAGCATAGCTTCGTCAATCGGCATGGGACCATTGCGACAGTAAGCCAATCAAGGGTCTGTATCACAGCAGCTGGCCCATCCACCTGTCAGAAGCGGGGAAAAAAAAATTAAAGTACGCTTGAGCGCGTGGCGGTAGGACCTTTTTTAAAATTAAAAAAAAAGGTGGAAGGTGTAGGTAATTATGGATGCGACCATCTTTGATCGTGATCTCACCATCGGAGCCAGGCGTTTCCGCAGAATCCCGACCACATTCGCATGGTTCACTTTCAAAGAACATGAGATTCCTGTGAATGTGCCCGCGAAGGTATTTCAAGATGACGGTAGTATCCAAGAGAAAAACACTACGCACAACGATCCATACAGTCTGTCCCCAACCGCATCCGAGGAGTTACGGTCGGGAGAGCGGAAATTGAATAAACGGAATTGTACCTAACATCATGGTGTATGAGTTTGGCCAGTCAATAGCAAGTCAGGCTCAACAGCAAAGGAAACTCACGTATTCTTGTTTGATTCGTCCCAGTTGAAATGAACAAGCCACTTTAGTTCTGTGTCAACGTTACAGTACACAAACCCGATTGGGGGCCAAGCCAGCCATGAGGATATTAGTACATTACCCGAGGACGTCACCGGGCCACGAGGGAAATGACTCAGGTGGCATGATGGCGCCCATATGTATTTTGAGTCCAACATGGGGCAAGATGTGACCCAGCGTTGGTAGAAACTTGCGCCCACTGCTCCGGTACGTGGTCCCACTGGCCGCGGACCCGTTGTCATGCGGCTAGACGTCACAGTCGAATCGGTGGAATGTTCTGGTGGTACGTGTATGCGGACCTGCTTAACGGAGAAACGGCGGCCGACCGGGGATTATGCGGGCGAGAAACCAAAAATGAACAGCGTGGCCATAGCCAACAACGGGAACACAAGACGCACGTTTACCTTGGCAGGTGGAGGCGAGATCATATGGATCCCTTTGCTGGAGGCCGAGAGTCGCCGCCTTCACTGAGGCTATGTTTGTCGTCGTCCCGACTTGGACAACTCTTCACCCGACGAGCACGTATGCGCACCCGACCACCGGATTCCCGCTCACACGCTCGTTGTTGTTAAGAAGGGGATCTTGAAGATGGAGTGCATATCCGGGTGAAGTTGCTCTGCCATGCTTTTTTTCCTCCTCTCTTTCGTCGGGCTCGCCGCTGCCTGTGCCGACAACGAACTCCACGCCCGACTCGGAGATGGCCAAACCCACGCTCATGTCCACGAAAGGCGCGAGTACCCGCAATTTCCGCTTACACCGCCGTACCGTCCTCTCGTATGGGGCGACTTCAACGTGATCCACACGACAGACACACATGGGTGGCTCCTCGGCCATCAGAAATCCAGCTGGCCAGAGCCCAACTATAGGTAAGTCCCGCGACACGTGAAGTGCGCTCCTGAGTGACCGTGTCAAGCTAATGAACCGCACAGTGGTGATCTCGGCGACTTTGCAAGTTTCGTCGCGCATATGAAACAGATCGCCATCGTTAGTTCCCTCCTGTCAATCGTTCTGGAGTCTCCTTGCTAACACGCAAAGTAGGACAAAGACGTCGACCTTCTCCTCGTCGATTCTGGAGATCTGCACGACGGTAAACATCTAAAATTCTCCCCGACCCAATTGTTACCATGCGGTTCCCAGGCACTGGCCTCTCGGATGGTTATCCCCCTGGTGGCGTGGATGCTCACGACGTAAGTCTTATATTCGGAGCTTAGGAACACATGCTGAGTGTGGGTGCAAAAACAGTCCAACACGTTTCTCGAGCGCCTTCCATACGATGTCATGTCTATTGGAAAGTGAGCCCAGCAGGATTTCTGTCATGATGGCAATTGTCCGATGTTATTCCTCAATAGTCACGAGCTATATGTCTATGCCGACACGTATGACATGTAAGTGCACCCCAGCACACAGCCTCTGCCACATTCACAGGCACCTTCTTTTCTTTTATCTCCACCATGTCACGAATGCCCCCAATTCATCATCATCTCTGCGTGATGGACGGTTACGCCTTACGACATACTGTGATGCCTTTTGCATTGTTGTCCATTATTGTCCGCCACATCAACCCTGACGATCATGGCATTCGTTCCGATCACATCATCCCAACCTGACCTCATCCACTCCAACATAAATCACGGACACTCGAGTGGCTTTCCCGGTGCAAATTCGGTGGCTATACATCGACGAACCTGAATAACCAACTTGTTGGCTTCCCTGGCCTTTGATAGGTACACCAATTTCGTCCCTCATCTGAATGGTCGTTACTTGTCTTCCAATGTTAACATCACGGTTTTCAATTCCGATGGCGAACTTGTGAGCGTTCCGGTTGGAAGTGAGTAAATCCTTCACCCCTTTCACCCCAGGATGAGTTCCCCTTGGGAGTCCGAACCATTTCTTGGCTGACGCTTCTGCAACTCGGATAACAGATCGTTATGCGAAGTTCACGACAAGGAAGTGCGTATCTTTCCCCCAAATTTCTCTAGTATTGTTTGTGAATTTCACAATCCCTGCTTTGATATGCTGGCATCATGGCACCGTTTTTCTGTTCGCGTAACTAATACATTATGTAGAGGTCGCAGCGTAACATCTCTTGGTGTTCTATATGACTTCACAGGCAACTCGGCCAACACCACGGTTCAAACCGTGGCCGGTATGGTTAAGGAACCATGGGTAGCCGTGTCACCTGCATCCGCAATAATGTCTCTAATTTCCGATCATTCTAGTTTGTAGAAGCCATCGCCGAGGAACCAGACGTATTCGTTTTGGTTGGGTATGTTCCTTGATTTTCGTCTCGAGCTTCACTGACACGTGTAGGTAGCCATATGCCGGTATCCCATGACAACTGCACGTTTCGATCTGATTGCCCGTTGAATTGACGTCAATGGAGATTTATTTTAGGGCCTGTCGTTTTTGATGCTGTCCGGGCCGTGCATCCTTACACACCTATCCTGATTTTTGGAGGTATGGGTTGCCACCCTCGCACACGACGCCCCACTTGTATTCAATTGCCGTATATGTAGGGCATACTCACATTCGTGATTGTCAACAGTACGATGGAAGGTCAATGGCCCTGGAGAGCGGTCGATACATGGAAACGATTGGTATGTGAATGGCTCTCGGTAATCAGCCTGACTTATTATCTCCGTAGGCTGGATGAGTGCGCCCTCCACTAGACAATGCGAAGATCGTTACTGAAAGCTGATAGGCGCGGACCTTGACGCTGCGAAGGGAAACACCAACAACATTACATTTACACGCAGGTATCTCGATCAAAATAGGGTTACGTATGAGGTACGTTGCAAAACCGATTCCACACTCGGACACTAGCGGAAGTTGATTCGCAGTATCATACCACGATGTCGAATTCCACCTTCGACACCGGGCTTGGGCAATCTATCACCAGTGGCTTGCAACAACTTGCTGTTAACTTTGACCTGGCCTATTTCTATGGCACCGCCCCTCAGGATTATACCATGAATCAGCGCGTATTGCCCCCTCTGGAAAAGTTGCGCTGATTGCACTAATGATGCATCCTACAGGAACCCATACCCCTCCAGTGGAAATGTGCTGACATTGTTCATTGCAGAAGCCGCTCCAGTCGCCCTCTCCATCAACAACACGCGCGCTGGGATCCCCAACGTCATCATCACCAACTCTGGTGAACTGCGATTCAACGTCTTCAAGGGGCCATTCACAAAGAACGACCAGCTCACGGCCGCACCGTTCACGGACTCGTTCCTTTATATCCCAAATGTGACGGCCAGCGTCGCGAACGAGGTGCTGCCTGCTTTGAATGGTAAAAGCGTCACGAAACGCTCCGAGCTGGAAAAGGAGTTGTGGGGTCGTGGATATGTCGAGAGTCGTTACCGCGATTGGTTGGCAGATATGGATAAACGCCAAACCATCCAGACGACGAATGCGACGAACCTGACGCTTGGATACGTCACCACGGACGTACGTCTCAGCGTTCTTCCTCCCATGTGTTCATGAACACCAGTTCCTCCCTCTCCTTCTCTTTCAGGGATGCCCCGGCGCAGGGGATGACACGCTCCACATCCCCTTGCCCTACTACTCCGTTCCGAACTACATCGGCTCCAACCCACCCAACGTAACGAGCGATACACCGATCGACCTCGTTTTTGTCGACTTTGTCGAGAGTCATGTCTTGAGCATCCTGAACAGGGTGCAGAACACGACAAACTACACGTCTGCGGACGTTTCGTCGTACACGCCTACGTTGGCAGATGCAGTGTTGGGCCTGTACGCCCAAGCCACGTGGAATTAGGATCAGATCGTGTGTTTGTTTTTCGTTTATCGATTGCGGCTGTTTTGTATCATCCGGATGTAATATATGTTGAGTTCATCGCAGAAACGAAGTGGGTCCATGATGGACATCCGGTTTAGGTGGAGAGGCATCGCATTAGGGATGTGGGCAACGTCAATACCCACGCCAACTAAGTGTTAAAGTAAGCGTGTGTCGGACACAAATACAACAATGGAATGGAGATAAAATGGAAAGGAAGAATGTTTTTTATGTAAAAGAGATAAGTTATAAAAAGGTGAATCTAGGATACGGAATGTCAAGAGGTTGGGGTGCCCGGCCCAACCGTGAGAACAGAGTAGAACAGGGGTCTGCTCTCCACGACAAACGGAGGAAGAGTAACGGAAACAATGGAAAGTGACAGGAGAACAACTCAATCAAAGAATGGAGTGGCCCCATCGACCGCCACCCACCCTTCTCAATCCTCTGTCCGTCGTTTCTTGGACGGACGCAACGATGGATCGACCTTGCGCGCATCCAGCACGCGCTGCAAGTCTCCATACATTGGCTGACCCACCCCCAAACACCCCGAACGACTATGTGCTCGATTACACGCATCCACGCGCGCAAACTCGTGCTTGCATGTATTACACTTGATCCTGAACCCAATGTGTGTGACCACATGACGCGCGATGCTCGTTCCTTTCATGACTGGCTTTGGACAATCGCGCCAGAGACATCGGGTCGTGACCTCGCCGCCCCGAAAACCATGGAAGAGTGCGAGGTGGTCGGCCACACTCGATTGGTCGCCCTCGATCCACATCCCGCAAGGGGAGTGGGCGAGGTCCCAGAAACATTCATAGGCGTGGAGGGCTTTGTCGGGGCGTTGGAGGGCAGCGGACCAGGATTCTTCGTCGATGTGGAGGCCGTCGCACCGGATGACACCGCGCGTGGAGGGTTGTTGCTGCTGTTGGTCAGCAGGAACGACCTCGGCGACGTCGACTGCGGCATGAGGCAACGGGTATGCCGACGACAAATCGTCGCCCTCCGACTCTGCGGACGGCGAAAAGTGTGAAAACGACGTTTCCGATGAAGACGGTGGAGCGGGTGGAGGAACAGGGTACCTGGGAAACGGAACGAGATTCGGAGAAAAGGGCGACGGAAAGGGAGGTGACCCGCGCAGGGCAGGGTTAGTCACCGAGGACCATCGACGTAGGTGACGCGAGCCTGGCGGAGTTTTCTGTGAATTGTGACCGATCGAACCAGCCCTCCTCGGGGAGGATCGCGGACTTTGTCCTGCACAAGGGGCGACAGCTTGGGGACACCAGCCGTGCGGTCGACTGACGTGGTCCCCAAATGCGGTGTGCTCAGGGGATTGTAGGGCCGCTCGGGCATCGCCAACGAAAGGCACTTGGCTATCGATCAAAGGCGGAGCGGACCCTGGCCTCGGGAGCTCTTCTGTGTGAATGGCTGTACTGAAAGAAGGGGGTTCGCAAATGGGGTGATCGTGTGGCGACTGTGAGGACGAGTAGCCAGGCAAAGGCGTGGCCATAGCACTTGCAAAGCGGTGATCGAGCGACATTATACCTTGGTGAGCAGGCTCTTGATATCCACCAAGTGATTGCGTAGTCTGGCGATCACTGGGATAGTGAGTTGCCGGTTCGCGCGCTGTCGTGCGCGTCATCATAGGCAGTGGTTCAGCATAAGTGAACGCGTGATGGCAGTCTGCAGCCGAAAAATCATCATCGCGATACGCCGTCAGGGGTGGTGAAGGGCTCGTGGCCAACCCGCCGGGTAGGAAAGCTGCCAAGTCCACGGCCATGGAGTGTACTGGCGAAGGGCTGGAACTGGCAAGGCAAAAATCATAGCTTCTACCGAACGGCCGGTCCGTAGCTACCGTGCTCGCCCGACGCGTAGGTGGCCGAGCGCTGACGTCACAGCGGAGCGAAGAAAGTCCCGTCCTCGCGTCCTCGGGGATGGTACTAGCGCCTTTCACACAATGGGACACGGATCCATGAACCGGTGTGGGGTAAGGTAGGCCGTGATGTGAACTCCAAGAACTGCCACCAAACACGTAAGTGAAACAGTTCAGGCGCAACAGACTGACATACGTACGGGTTCTCAATGATGGCCGTCGGTGCATTTAAAGGTTCGTCGACGGCCCCATGCCCATGACCGCCATATTGCGGAGTGAAATGAAACTCGCAAAGCTGGGCACATAAACCATTGCCTTGTATGTCGTCCGCTGAGTCACTCCGAAGCGAAGAACCGGGGAACGAAATCCGACCACTTGGCCCCTGTCCTTGATATGGTTCGGACAACGCCAACGCATCCTCACGTGAGCAATCATTCATTTCTGGGCTGTAATTGGATCTTTCGAGAATAAGGACCATTATCTACACGTGGACGGCAAGGACGGACCTTGAGGGAAGATCATCACGTTGCATGTTACATATATGCGAATCGATGACATCTTCTGCAACGTGTTGTTGGGTGGGGTCAGCGGGGTATGATCCCGCTGGAGCTGGTTGGGAAAGAGTCAAGGCCGAGCTACAAGGTGCTTGTACGGTGAAGACGGGACGACTTGGACAACCAGGCATACTCACCACAGGGAAAAGGTCGAATAGTCAAGACCAGTCATTGCGGAGGGCGAGGCGGGAAAAAGTGGACAGAAAGAGTCGAGGGCCAAAAGGAGGAGTATCCGAAGGCCGAAGGAGAGTGGAGATTGAGTTCCTTGAAGTCAGAGGAAAGACTTTCAAATGGGTCTTGGTCAAGGGTCGTGATCCAAGACAAGAAAGGTTCTTATACATTCCCTATTTGTAGGATGCGGGGCGAGGCTGCACACTGGTGAAGGGAACATGGCATCCCTACGCTTGCCGCACTTCGAATGTCTTGCAAATCCGAAGCAGGGCAACAACATGATTGGAACAGGATGCAGGCATGTATGCATGTTCCGGTGAGCGGTAACGCACTAGCGCTCTCCGGGCCGTCAAGGCGGTGCAATCAATGGCGTCATGGTTGAACATTTTGAGCATACTGTTGATCATCAAAAAAACCCTCTTCCTCAAAGAGCTTAACAACTGGATGACAAAGCTCTCACCATTCAATCACTGGAGGGCCAGGTGGAAGAGAGCCAACAGATTCTGAGCGGAAATTGCTGACCTTAACCAACGAATGAAGCATTCATTTTACCTCGGGGAGACGACCCCGACCAAGCACACGACGGCTGAGGGCCACGCAAGACCCAAAGGGGAACGCATGGCTCTCAGCGATGTCAGCGTGTCCGTGGAGAACGAACAAATCGACTAGTGCTGTACGCCCCTTGGCCCACAAGCGAGGGGAGGGCAGGCAACGGTATGTTGCAATTGACGTAAGGCGGATCGCAGGCTGCACTTCACGTGGCCATGTTTGAAGCGATATCAAGGAGATATCCGCTGATAAAGGTCCATGTACCTATCAAAGACAAGTCCCGCTGTGCGGAGCGCAATGGAGAATGAAGGACGTTAGACGACAAGTATAGCCATGACCGGTCGCCGTATTGAGTCGGCATGAGGCGAAAGTTGCGCAGTTGAGAAGGCACAACATACTGTGCGCAGCCCCGACGAGCACGGCGGAGGGAGCGCAGAGACCATCATAAGGGACGGGCGAGTGCATGGACAACGGGTGGCAGGCAATTAGATTCATTGGGCGGAATACACTGGAATAATGAAATGGCTCTGCGGTTGCCGGAGAACGGCGTCATTTGGAGGATGAATTCCATGCAGAGCTGCGTCACCTGGCTCCGCTCGAAACTGTGGCAGCGGATGCTGTGAGCGAGGTGACATCGCAGCATGGTGATACAGGATGGCATACTTCGGGAGACAGCCATCACACACACCCATGTCGGTACAAGTCGTGCGTGCGGGTGTACCTGAAAGCACGTCAATTCAGACGGTAAGGATGGGGAGAATGACACACTGACCTTGAACGCACTTAATTGCGTTCCCGTCGGGTCAACTCGAAATCGGCTTGGTGAATAACAAAACAATTTTGACCCTGTGTTCCTCCACTTTTTGCAATACACTTGTGGAGCCCGAGGCCGTATGTCGTGTTGGTGACACACACCGACAGATGCAAGGTCGCTACGGCTGAGAGACCCACTTGTACCGGTGGAGTGGATATTTTGAGCACAAAGTCCTGGCAGTGTTGGTGCTGGGTGCAAAGAAGGCGAACTTTGGGGGTGCCAGATAATACGCTCTCTTTTTGAACTCCCTCAGCAGTACAAGATCGATCTGGGCTGGGCCCTGGACGTTCTTTGCACCCCAAAACATGCTTATCCTGGTGAGGGTGCCCCCTACCTTTCAAACTCCGTTCGAACCACTAAAAACCATTCATTTCTACTGCACCAGCCCAAAGAAATCACGCCTCGTTGTCACGTCATCCTGCGCCGATGCACTACCGCAGTTGAGCTTTATTTATTTTACCATCCGATGCCGACATAGCACACAAGAATAACCCACATGTAGTTCTGAGCGTTCGAGAGGCAGCCAGCTCTTGAAATCCCCGTCCGAGATCTGTGTGCGGAGCATGAAATTGGCTTGTGACATACCGTGACGTTTCTGTGACCTCTGCGTGACCTCTGGCTACAAGTCGCAACACCATGAACTTGACCGTCTACAGCGTCAATGCATTCATCATCCTTGACAGCGAAGGCCACCGCGTGCTTTCCAAGTACTACCGTCAAAAAGGAACCGCTCAGGACTCGCTGACCCCAAAAGACCAGCGCACGTTCGAAAAGGGTCTATTCCAAAAAACTAAGAAGCCAGGCGGTACGACTCGTGTCGTGTCAACGTGCACAACTCACATGAATGTCAGGCGATGTGATTCTCTTCGACGGCCATCTTGCCGTCTTTCGCCACTCGCTCGACCTCATATTTTATGTCATCGGTGGCCCTACAGAAAACGAAATCATGCTCTACACCGTTCTGACAGCGCTCTTTGATGCCGTTTCGCTCTTGCTTCGAAATCAGGTAGAGAAGCGTGCCGTGCTTGAGAATCTCGACCTAGTGTTGCTTTGTCTAGACGAGACAATAGACGATGGGTAATCCCTTACCATTATCTTCCACACGATCTAATTCCCATTCACAGCATAATTGTCGAGACGGATTCCACGACGATCGCTTCCAGGGTCAGTCGGCCGAAAGCCGACACGACCGAAATCGTGATCAATGAACAGACACTCATGAGCGCATACCAGACAGTGAGAGAAAAGGTGCAACAAAGGATCCAACAACTTTAGGCCCAACATACGTGTCTTCCCTGTGACCCTCCCGTGCTTTCACACGCAGAACGAATACCATTGTTTCCGACCGGGGCAACATTGTTATTTTAAATGTATGTAGAAGATTCATATGCGTAACGGATCATGACGGGTGTAAAGTAAATTGCGGCCTAACGCCTTCTCGTCTGCGCTTCCTCCCAATCCCATCTTACAACCTTCATTGTACAGTCATTCCCGGTCTTCCATACGTTCCCGGTGGGACCTTCGATAACGAGCTCTCGAATTCATACAACCTGAGCCACCAGGATCTACCCGGCAATCTGTGCGGCCGCCCGACGTGCGACCCGAGCGCTGTGGCAAACACGTCGCGCTCATAGGGAGAAGGGAAGACTGGTATGCGTCAATTAGCGTCAGCGTGCTGAGCACAAAATGCCGCTTACCCAGCTTTAATATCGAGGCGAGTTAATATCTCATACACGGCTGCGCCCGATGCCGCGATGACGGTGAACGTCGCCGCCATCCGCTGGAGGGTGGATATGCTGTCGTTGGAGAGTGTGAAATCGGGATGTTCGTAGATAGCGTAGGGACGCATTGCGATGGGGACGGATATGCAGGGAGGGTGTCGTTGGAGGGTTTTAGTGGGGTTGGTCTTGGGTTGATCGGGGTGTCTTATACCACGTCCGGTCGGTGAATTACGATCTCCGCGGAACAATGACTTAATATGTTTCACTTTGAAACAACCGCCCGCGCTGACAATCAGCACCTTGTCCGGCTTCTAACCAGAGTCGACCAAAAGGGACTGCAGGGGGGGAGAGGTGGGGAGGGCGTCGTGGGTGCTGTATCGAACAGACCCATTAAATGATTTATAATGAACCCAATTCGCGTCCCTGGACATGATGTCGAACGGTTACATTTAGACATGTACGGTTTAGCCGGTCATGTCTACTTTTAGGTCCTTGCTTGCGCAGAACGTTTCACCCGTGCATCCCCAAAATATCCTTGGAAATGTTTACCGCAACTTGGACCCTCCATTACTGCACCTGCTTCCCTCGGATGCCGAGCTCAACATAATCGTCAGGGTCCAAGGTATACAGAAACGTTGAGTGCAATGCCAAATTACATCTCCGCGAGGCCAGTGATTGTCGAACGCCCACGTTCCCCTTCCAAGATCGGTATCCTGAATGAGCCGGTCCAGCTATCCTATACCAATCTATCCCTTTGTGAACATGACCCTACACAGGGAGAACCGGTCCTGCACATCGCCCTCGTGCCGCAGCAGGTCCGAGTCCAAATCCGTTTGGGCCAGGGCGACGTACGAAGGCCGTTTAGATAAGTAGCGCTTCCCGTACTTCATTTCCCGTGTCATCGCCATACCATTCTCACCGTAGTCCTGGATCCTGACCCGCTTATGCCGTTCGATCTTCACGGGGATCCGAAAGGCTCGTCCTATACTTGATCCTTCTGGTTGTGTGCAGGGAAGCCAAAGGGAAGTCCCCCAATGTGGCGAATCCCGGGAACCGAACGTGTTCCCGGCGAGAAGGGGACATATCCTATCACCAACTTGCTATATGTACAGAACATACCATGTCAGCCGACCGAGTCGTAGCGCCCGGCATCCACCGATAACACGGTTCGGGCAGAGGATACGACCTGGGAATATCACGAGAAAATCGCAAGCGTTGCAACTGAAACGCCTACATCACCTGGTGATACGCGATCCTGCATTGACGGGGAATCACCTGTCTATCCGGGACGATGCGGGGGACGGCGAGATCGTATCAGCGGGATCCGCTATGTACATGGTAGCACATAGATCCTGCGGGCAGAGAGAAGAACGATCACACGGCGCTCGGCTCCGTAGAACTATAGATGGGAGGCCACATGGAACTTTTCGGCATGGTAGATAGCCGTAGCCACTGTTACTAACTTACTTGGACTCCAATGGAACGTTTCTCGTGAGCTCCGGCCTGTCGCTTCCATTCCCGCGAAACCTGGTGGGCATTGCATTCCAATTTCCCCTGCCTCCTTCGACAAACGTTACATAGCCCTTGTTAGGATCGGGACCCGGTCCAACGTCCGCACTGCCTTGCGCAACGACATTCGACAGCTCACGATTACGGCTGACCCTGGCGGCGCTGCCACCCTTGCCATTCCGAGCGAAATTGGCTCATATCATATCAAATCATCCGGTAGGCAGGTGTTCATTTTAAAACTGGGACTGGGCTATCCTAACCCCATTTTGAACCTGAGCCGACGGCGTTCTCAACACGCCCAACATATCCCAATGGGGTATGGATGGAGTAGGGACGGCAAAGATAGGCTAACAGTGTCGTCATGTCCCCCTGCCCCGGTTCCTCCCTCCATCCTTTGCGGGGCAAAGGGGTTGTTGATGTTCATGTCCGTCAATAGCGTGCGTGTAGATATGACTCGGATCTGACAACAGTGCATGCCTTCCTCTCGAGGGTCTCATAAACAGTGGATCTACTCTTACATAAAATCAAGTGCATTGACGACGCCACCCTGCCGCCCCCCTGGCATGGAAAACACCGTCTCGTAAGAGGACATTCCACCCCGACAAAGAGGCAAAGGAAGATCGCCTGACCCACCATTTGATAACGCACAGAAGGCCTGGAACCAGATGACCTACGCATTTACCTATGCGCCACACGGCATTTGCATCGTACCTAGCCTCGTGTTCTTGTTTACGCTTACTAAGTTGGCCTCTTTCGCGGTACTGAACCTAATCCGTGGTTTGGGCTTGGGTCACGCATCCGCCAACTGGCGTTCTTTCCGAGACATGCTGATCTGATGTTGACATGCGAATGTTTCCAAATCAAGTTGAAGGAGAATGCCCTACTTTTTGACTATCTAATTTCCCCCTTCTTTTGGCCGCAAATGGTAGTGTTGATCACCCCACAACTTGTCCCTGTGGACCTTCCCGAACCAAACGAAGTCGATAACTAACAAACAACATGGCAGCATGTCATCATGACAGTACTGTTCCGACGCCATGCGATGTCAACTTGTGTCAGTGTGAGTAATGCACTCAAAATCGGCGTTGAAGTGTCACAATACTGATAGGCATGCAACGTCGTTCCATTCTATGCTTATCACAACACATGCATGCCCGGCGGGCTGCACGGGATCGCACGTGGCACGAAGCGCCGACTCTAGATCTTTCAGGGTTTTACCCAACTTGGCGACACATGATGCACACGTTTGCGCTTGTAGGGTGGGCAACGACTTGGAGACCTCACTGTTCAACATGGCGATGTGATACTGCAGCGTACCTTGCCTTGGATGCGTGTGAAAAGACACAGTTGGGACTTGGGTGAAGTGGGAACACCGGGTTGCAGTCCCTGCGCCGATCGATCGATTGCTCGTATCAAACGAGGCCTCACAAACACCGAGCTTACCTGCCCGCTTGGAAAAAACAATGTTGCGTCCGCCGTGCCTTGGACCTACATGTACGTTTGAATTGTTCTGGTGCCTCGCCCCCATTCTCACCCTTTTCAATATAGATAAGGTGGTATTCAATGTGATTGAAAGAAAATAGGATATTTGGTTCGTATCCATTCAAACGACGATCGAGAGGGAATCACCGACTGCCACAACAGACGGAGAGCAGAGGATAGGCAACAAACACGTTATAAATCCATGACGCAAGCATATCATATGGCTGCGAGCCATACGTATCTGATATCCGAGTTTCCATGCGAACCGGAAAGGGACCAACAGGTACAAAAGGTACGGATGAAACTAAGACAGCGGGATTCTTGGTGCAATGACACTTTATGGACGTACAACGATCACAACAAGGGTCGCTATGCCCTGCTGAATGGTGGGTTTCTCCCCTTCGATGTGGCCAACTTACGGATGTCGTTCGCGGCTTGAATCATGCTTCTCTGGCCTCGGAACAAGCCGGTGTCCAAATGTCTCCGCACGATCTCGCACTCGGATCACGTCCCCCGATGTGGGGCAAGCATGAAAATCAATGACCACTGGATGATCCTCCTCATCGTTCATGTTTCTCGGCGGACATTCTCGAGGACGCAGCCCAGGCTATGAACATGGACCAGCCCGCGTGGACGATAATGCCTGTGATGGCCTCAGAACTGGGCCGTCGTTCAGAGCACGATATCATGACGTTTCAATCGTATCTCCAAGAAATAACGACTACCCTGGCGGATGCCATCCATCATACGCGGCAATGTTCGCGTGTGGTGCACGTCGTAGGTTGCCGCATACGTTGGACTTGGAACGCCATAGCAATGTCGGATTTGCTGGGGACTACCTCGGTAGGACCGCCTTGGTGCCGGCTGAGCAGCGACGGTGTCTCCCACCTACTCACAGATCTGAGATTCCTTGGCGTATATCCGAGTGGTACCGTACAAGCGGTCATATGCTTCCAACATGCTCCCATCCCACAATCCACGAAACGCATCGCGGGTTGGGCCGTTGCCAGGTACGTCTCCCATCGGGAAACCTTGCCAGTACGTAGTGCTCTCCGTTCTTCCAAGAAGCCATCACCGCCACATGTTTCATCGTTTTCCCGTGATACATCTCTGATGCGATCGCACCTCTTCGCCGACCGTCTTGGCCCGGCGTTATTCAGGAGCTTGGACTGGGGACCTGCTGGGTATCAGGCACGTCCGGGTCGTACCGATAGTTCGTTCTCGGGGCTGTCCCGCGGTGTATCGCTGTTGTGGCTTCCGACTGTGCCATGGGAGTCAACCCAGTCGAGCGATGATCAAGCAACCTGTCGCAACCGCGGGACGTCGCCAATGCTGGTAATAGCTGGAAACGCTGATACCCAAAACGCTTTTGGCTATCACGCGTTGTCATCTGTGTATGGCCATTGGCAAAGAACTTGGCGCCATGTCGAAACGAGTATCGCCACTGCCATACGGGTCGTATCCACGCTCAAGACACGAAGGGAACACAGGCGCCGTACCGAAAAAGAACGAGAAAGAAGAAGAGAAAAAGGCTTGGGTCGATACCATCGTTGATCGTTCACGATCCCCGGTTATCGCGCACAATCCAGGCCCGGTACACACAAACACCGACCCGATTCTCGCCTAAGGCCTACTTATCGCAATCGGGGCCAGTTGTCAAAAAGGCACACGTGTCGATCGTGGCGTGGGGGTCCACCGTATCAGCTCGAGCATTTCAAACGCTCCTTTTGAGTTCATGCTCGGTACTTTTTGAGCTGATATACGTTAGACATGTAGCATGGGTTCACACGCAAGTACTGAGCGAACACCGAATACAGACAAAGGCCAAGACATGCAATACGACATGAAGGACCTTTCACGACGCGTCGGTAAGACAAGCATTTGCAATCGTTTCTCAAAACAAGGAACATTTCGTGAATACCAAAACACATGATGACAAAGAACGCTAGGTGGCGGCGAATGTACCGTGGTAGGAAACGAGCGGACAACAAAGACATATGAATGCTCCTGCCAAGGATTCGATGACCGCTCCCGGGCTGGATATGTCAGATACGTGAAATCATTTCTACATACGCGAGAAGTGACGAGGTACAGTCAAGAAACTTTTGATGAGTGATGAAATAGGGTTGATAGTGCAAAAAGCGTATATGTTCTAACCATCGCACCAGGAGTCGCTATGCCCTGCTGAATGGAGCTCTTTCTTTTCTCAACTCTTCTTCGATTATAGCTAGTGTACGGAAGTCATTTTCTGCTTCATGCTTCTCCGGTTTGGGGGCAAGACTGTATCCCGGTGTCTCCTCACGATCCTGAGCTTGAACTACATCCCCCAATTTGTGACAAGCATCAAAGTCGATGAGTACCGGACGACCATCCCCGTCGACCATGACGTCGGTTGGAGTGACGTCGTTGTGGACGTAGCCCAAGCAATGGATGTGAGCAGGACCAGTCCGAATTCATTCGACAATCTCCGAGACGCGTTCCGCATCAAGCTTTCGTTCGTTTTCCGCGTGGGCGTGCATCACTCGGAAAAGCGCAACACCATAGCATTTCAAGCATATCCCCGAGAAACGGCGGTCACCTTGACGGACGCATCCGTAGTAGACGGGAATTTCTTGTGAGGGGAACGTCGCAACGTTTCGTACATCGCCGCATCGCGTTGGAACGCTGCAGCTACGTCGGACTTGCTCCGGAAAGGCTCGTCCCAGTTTTCAAAACAGTCCTCGATGCCGAGGATTTCGTGGCGCTCCACACCGTCGAGGTTGGGCTGTCGTAGGTCGCAGCCCTCGATCGGGAGCCTTGCCCTGTAGTATTTCTCGCTCTCCTCCCGCGAAGCAACTACCGCCACAGGTTTCATCATCCCCCCGTCGCACACCTTTGATGCGGTCATGTCTTCTCGCCCACAATGTATATCAGGCATTGTTCCGGGGCTTACACTGAAGACCTGCTGGATATCAATTACGCCAAGTAGCCCGCGTGAAAGAAAGAAAAAAACTGTTCATAGCGACGGCTGGTTTCTAAGATAATGATCGACCTAATCGTGTGGCGATTGAGCACCCTGCGAATTGCAGGACTATGGTGTGACATCTGAGGCATCGATGCAGAGGGTTTCGTTCCTAATATACCCATTCCATCCGGTTGTTTCCGAGCCTTCAGCTAACCTGGATCATTAGCGGGAAACCTCCCTCTGACCTCCTTGATTATCCAAGACTTACTCGAGAGGCAGTTAACCCCGTGAAGTGGTGCAGGTCCTGATACAATAGATCGGTCAGTGTGTTGTGCTGGCCTAGATGTTGGTCTAAATGCGTGCTCCCCGACGTTTGGTCGGATGCCTATAAATATTGATCCATCCGTTGGGTGCACCAATCAAGTTGTTTTGCAATGTTTACGAACGGTGGGTGGCGGGGAAGCGTACGCGGACAATGAACTTAACATTGATTTGGACGCCACTTATGTCAACCGCCGGGTAACGTATACACTGGATCAGTGAGCTGCGTCGAGGCTATGGGTATGGGGGGGAGTGCGTTTCACTGCGTTGGGTGGTTCGCGTGTCCACCTCTTTATGCCATTTCGAAGTGGCGGTGAAATCCCTGCCATCGTCCGTCTGGGGTTGTCCTCTATAGGATGCGACGAGTATCATTCTTTGGTGGGCGTAACTTGAGCTAACGCTCGCGGAGCAAGCCACCAATGGGCACAAAAAACGTTCGTTCAGATTATCCTGAAGCGGGTTCGTCTAATTTTGCTGACAGCCACAGTCCGCCACGATCTGTCATGTCTGAAGTACAGCACCCGAACGTCAAGGGCGCCGAACGCCTTGCAATCCACGTCTAGGGTGATTGATCAGGCGGCTGAACCGGAATGATGGGCCACTCACGTCTCGCTTCCGTCTCTCCGGATGCAGTATGGGAACCCTGACATCACCTGACTTGGATTCCGTTCAATAGCAAGGTATGTATATCCCTACCCTGCCATCCTAGTATGTGAAAACACAGCCAGCGCTCACCAAGACAAGGGAAAGCGACGCTGACGCCGGTCAGAGGATCGTCCGCCCACGTATGGCATAATCCTCGCGACCACCGACCTGACGCATCCCCTTTCGACCAGACCTGCCGTGCTTGCAGTTGTTGACGCGATTCCATTCTCGTGTAGCGGCTCGCGAGGACGAGCCGTTCGTGCAACCGTTGCTCTATGTTTCATCGTAGCAAGGGATCGTCGTAGCTTGTACCGAGTCAACGGGTGGGGGGGGGCGAGACGGCCATGGCACGTGGAGGGAGACAAGAGTGAGGCTGAGGGCGAGACTGAGCCCGGGGGTGAAGGTGGGCCCAACAAGGGCTCGACAACGACAATGCGACTTGTACCGCGTCAGAGTGGTATCACCATTTCGAGGATGCGGACGAGCGGCATCGTTGTACAGGTCGGAGGTATCACCTTGCCATGGATCACAAGACATGATCAATACCCTGATACATCGACGAACATATTATTCCGTCTCCTATCTGTCATGACATCCGTCTCGTCGTGATTCTCATCCCGTGTAACAACTGATATCCGTGTGCTCACTCACCAAGGGGTTAGCCATGACCCGGATCCGCCTAGATCACTCACGACCTGTTTGGTAATTATCCGCGTGCTTTGGAACCTGACCCGTTCGAGTTCCCGTGATGATGAGGTGGCGTCGATGCTCTTGCCAACACGTCACCAGCCACCGGGTCAGACATATTCACCTGCTGTACACTTTTGAATTTGAACCCGCATGACCGCCACACTTGTGTCCTGCATAGTACAAACCCCAAGACGTCGTATCGAAAAAGAGGAAGCGGACGCGGGCCCATTGGTGGTTCACTCGCCGAAAAACGCGCCAGTGACGTATCTTGTTCTTCCTCGTCAACTCGAGCGCTCTTGTGGGCCCCGGGCCGATGCTACGTTACCCGCAACAAGGGGCAACTTTCACGACGCATGCGGTACTCGGGTCTACCAGCCGTACGGCGCCTGATATCCAAGTTTCCTTGACGAGGTATAAAAAGAAAACGAGACACCGGCGCCGTACGTACTTGCGCCCAGACGAGTATCGGCAACCATCCAACGAGTGTCTATGGGACAAAGAGCAACATAAAACAGGCACGGATGAGAAAAGAGAAGAAACAAGTCATCAATGGGATATATCCTGTTAGATGGGGTAAAACGTAAGAAGCAAAAAAAAAAAGAGGACAAACGCAGAAGTACAATGGAATGAAACACTAGAGACCATGGAACACAAGCGCAAGCGGAGGGAAAGAGTACGAGATATACAACACCATCCAAGACACGCTCAGAACAAGCACACAAAGTTGCTCGGGAACACATGTCGACCAGCCTGCCTCCGCGTGTCGTCCAGCAATTCACCACTCCACCAGCCATCCTCGGGCGTATCCGTCACGGCAATGATATCCCCCGCCTGGAAATCAAATTCTTCGTCGATCGTCGCAGAATAATCGTACAGCGCCTTGACTGTCACATTGAAAATAAATGTCAGAGCTCGTCAGCGATGATATTCACAGCGCACCATAAAACAAGATCGGCCGGCCATCGTCCGTGTATGTCCCCGTGGGCGGGGGCGGCTGCCCACGCGACGCAGCGGGCGACGGCGACCGTCCGATACCCGGACTGGTCGGTCGATACACCGTATTAGCTGCCTGGTACCTCTGCGCCGCATTCGTCACATGCCCCACGACTTGCGTCGGCTGCGGGTGATACGCGGGCCGCGCCACCGCCCCATAGCTATTATTATAACCCGTTTGCGGCGGTGGCGCCTGCGAGTACGACTGTCCATGATACCCGTCGTTGTACGGTGCGTGTTGAGGCGCATGGCCGTAATTGTATGGCTGACTGTTGGCGTACGTGTTGGGCGCAACAACGGCATAGTCGTTGCGTGAAGCCGGTGGCGGTTGCTGTGTCTGTTGTACCGGCTGCTGTGCGTGTGTCAGCGCGCGGCTCGTGTCGTGGTATCCGGGGTAGGGTTGAGGGGGTTGGGCAGGTTGAGGGGGCTGCTGGTAATGCGAAGTAGGCGGCCGGACGGGCGGTGCCATCATGTCGTGTACCACGCGTCCATCTGGACCCAGTGCGATCCCAACAGGATTGGTTGGCGTCACGGGTCGATGTGAGATGGACATGCCACGGATCAGTGCTCCATTGCTGGATGGGGGTGGAGCGTGAGGCACGGGGGGACCTCTGTAGGACTGTACAGCTGTTGGGCTGGGACCTCTCGCGGGTGATGGCGGGCGGGGGACCAACGACTGTGTGCCGACGCCTGGATATCCAGCTCTGCTCGTCGGGCGGGGTGCACCCGGATCTTGGCCCTGGTTCACGACCGGGGGAGGCGGCCCAACATACGAGTTGGCTCGACTTCGGGGTTCGCCTGGGAAGGGACGTTGGTACCCGCTCACGACTTGTTCCACGGGTATGTTTGACGTCGAAGGGGGTACCGATGGCGGGGGCGGTGCGACCAGCGCAGCCTTGGGTGGGTTAGGCGAGGCGGAGCGTGATGGCGCTTGCGCAAGCGGGTATGACCCAACGACGACCTCAGCCGAGTTTCTGAAGTCACGTGGCGCAGAGTTGGGACTCGTAGTCGTCGAGGGTGTAGAGAGAGAATCGATCGTGCCTTTGCGAGACTCGATAGACGAGGGCGGGCCATCCCGGCGGATCGTGTTCCTTCTCGCAGTACCGATGGCGGCAGCGGCAGCGGCAGTACTCAGATCCGCCATCTGCTTCACCAAGGGATCCTGTTCGCCAACTGGAGGAGACATCCGTGCCTGACCACCTGTCTTTTGCTGCTGAGGGTCCTTGTGCGGATCAACATCCCACGCGCGATCACCGATGACGAGCTGTGTGTTGGAAACGGTCGGATCGACAGGATCACCCGCCGAAAGGGGTTTAGCGAGTACGGATGCGGCGCTCTGACGTTTGAGGTCTCGAGTGGGGGATACATGTCCGTTGACGCCATTCGCCTGCAGCGGCGGACTCGTCGATTTCTGTGTGGCGCTCCTCGACAAAGGGGAGACGTCGGTGGGGGTGCTACGAGATGGGCCTCCAGCACCTACCCCGGCACGATTCGCGTCGTCATAGGTTTCGTCGTCCTGAGAAAGAACGCCAGAACGACTGGCTCTCTGCGTAGAACGGACAAAGGTGGCAGGTCGCGTGATGATCCGAGAGGAAGAAACCGGAGGTGCGTCAGTATTAGCATAGTTGACAAACACGGGTGGTTCAGGGATCGCATTTCCTGTCCCATAATCTCGCACAAAGTTTTCCATATCCTTTTCTGGCTCCAATTGTTCCAATGCAAGACGCATTTTCTCGCATGACTGAGGAGAACAAGTGAGCCCTCGGGATAGATCCACGCATGATCCACGCACCTCGTCGTCTGATACACACACCGTCGACACCGCATTGGCGTACGCCCACATGTTATCCTTCATAAACTCCACCCGCTCTTCCTCGAGGTCTTGACACGTGTCGCAAAACGCCTTCCAATCCTGCTCCCATTTCTGCATCGTCTCCTGCAACACCCTCGTAAACTGCGCAAAATCGTTCTCGTTCACCTGCACCGTCTGTTGCGCCCGCTCCAACTTGAGATGAATCTTTTCAAGGTCCTTGCCCTGCACGAGCGTCGACTGGGCCGTGTAGGAATTGATGCGTAGACAGTCCGACTCGTACTTTTCGCGCGCCTTGCTGGCGTGCTGTTCCCGCGTCTGCTTGACCTTCCATTCCTTTTCGATCGCGGTTTGATACACTTTTTTGTGGTGCTGTTGTTTCGATACGAAGGCGCCAACCTGGCCTTCTAGGTCCGTTCGGATCTGTTGGGCGAGCTGCGAATGGAAACCAGCTTGCTTGTCGGTCTCGAGCCGCAGGGTGTCGATGGAATTGCGCAGTTCCCTGTCGATGACACACCCACGGATCAGAAGACGGTTCGAAGGGGAGGTTGAATCGAGCAACACACCCGATCTCGTCCTTTCCGATCGGCATCTTGGCTAGTTTTGCCATCCGTTTCGCATAGTCTTCTTCGATGGTTGATCTGAGAGCGAGCGTGAGCAGCTGATGTGTGTGATGAGGGCGACGTACCGCTCTTTCCAAAAGTTGCGCAACTCCTCCATGGTCCGAGCTGCGCCGCGCATGCGTGCAAAGAGGACGTCGACACCACCGTCGCCCACGCCCCAGAAGGCGTTGCAAAAGTCGAGGTTACGGACGGTGGTGTCTGGGGACGTCGTGCGGGCATACTTTGCCAGCGAGGTCGTGGATGACTGCCGCCTGGCAGACATGATGCGAAAGAGACGTTTGTTCAGGCGTCGTTTTTGGATGAAAGCGCAACAGTTAAGGCGCACTGCGGTGAATAAATGGCAATGGCTCGCTGAGGTTGTTCTGGACGTGGATGGGCTCGTTCACTGTCGAGGCTGTTTGACGTCGTGGTCATACACAGCGCCCGTCCGTGGCAGTGTGCTCTGCACGCCCACTGCCACCCACATCAACACATCACGTCTGGATTTCCTTCGTCCACCGGGATGCAGCTATTACAACTAATTATACAGTAAAATACGACCTGTGCGCGCCTCACGTCACACCATGGGCTAAGAAGAAATGATACATGATAAAAAATCGAGAGTGACTGGTTAACGTTATGTGTTCGGAGCAGGCGCAGCAGGAGGAACGCCTTGGGGTTGTTCTGCCAGCGGAGGCGGAGGGCCCTTTGCCTGCGGAGCGACCACTCCGTACTGGCCTCTTTCAACGCTACCGAGGGAGGTCGGGGCTAATGTCCCAGTATCGAACCTGGAGACATGCGCCATGAAGGCGAGGAGGAACACCGGTCCGGATAAAAGATCCAGTATCCCATAAAAGACCATTTCCGACGTGGGCGAGATGGTATTGCTTCCCTCCGAGAGACCCCAACAGATCGGATAGATCATCCAAATAAAGGAGATGTAGGCGGCGCCAATGATGTAACCCGCTCGGAAATCTGGGTTTGTGAACGAGTTGGGACCGACTCGCGCAAGGAGCTGCCACCTGGAGTGGAAAAGAAGAGAGTAAACATGCGAGGGTTGGATTGGACGAGCAGCAGACGTCAACGTACCATATGAAGAAGAGACCAAACAAGCCAAAGACGAAGAAGCCCCACTTGTATGAAGAAGCAACAAGCGCGCCGACGAGACCGTTGACAACCAAGTACCAGGAGAAGAACAGGGGGACAAGGAGCACCGGAGTTGCAAGCGAGACGAACGAGAAGAGGGCAAGAAGCACCAAGGGTGCATTGATGAACCACTGAATGTATCTCACAAACTAGAACGAGCGATGAGAAGCACTACGGGGCGCATGACGAGCACTCACCCAGATTTGACGAGTAGGGTGTGTATCAAATTCTGAGCGAATGAGGGTCCATCCCAAATCGGATGCCATGGCAAAGTATGCGACAGACGAAACCGCTAGAACGATGGTGGGAATGAAGTGGATAAACCGATTGCGTCCACTGTTCTGTAGAGATCATCAGGAGGGATGAGCATAACGAACGAGTGGAGACCGACCGTGTATGCCCAGCCCAAGGCGGCGAACCAGGAGAGGAGCATGAGGGCAAAGACAACCCAGAGCCAGTCCGATGCATGAGTGGTGATGTGGGCGTCACCGGCAGGCGGATTGCTCTGGAGGGCGTCGTTGTCTCTTGGGTAGATGAGATGGAAGGCCATGGCGAAAACGGTGAAACAGCATGAAAGAGACTCGGCCGGCTTATAAAGGGTGCACAGAGGGGTCAGTCAAGCGGAGTGGCTGATTCAGTCCAGGGAAATAGGAGAAAATGTGTTCATTGCCTTGACGTCACATGGGATAGAAAAAAAATATCCTCGGAGGGCTGACATATCCCAGAAAGGAAAGTCTCCATCGCTAGCCCAACATGTCTGAAAAGTCGTCTCGTCGAAAGATACTCCGCTGCGGGTCTCTTCGGATGCGCTCATCCTTGAGCATCCTGCAACGCACGTTGGGAAAATCGGCGCGAACAGCATTATGAGCGAGGGCTTACCGTGCATCCATCCGTGCGTCTTCGCCCTCGACACCGACCACTGCCTGGGGCGTTTTCGCCTCGATGACCTATGCCCGTATAGCATGCTAATACGCTGATATCGTGATATCGGCCCGCACTCACATAGTGGTTATCGCAGTGGGGACAATACTCGTCGCTCTCCTCGTAGTTTGTCATATCCTTGCGGAACGCTTTTTTGCACTTTTTGCACACAAACACCATCTCTGTCGTCTTTTTTAGCGGGTGGTCTTGCGTTTCTGCGTGACATTCTGCACAGTCAAACCATTGTTTGCAGCAGGGTGCGCGTATCGATGCCTGTGCGTTTAGGATATGTTTGCTGGAAAGTCAAAGTAAACGTTTTGAAACCGAACCAGAAACACGATACAGACCACATCGCGAGCGTACGACAAAAGTATTGGAGAACGAGTGATCCATTTGATTACCCAATACATGTCGACCGACTAGTCAAGCAAACGAAGCAAGTCTAATGCTCTACTCGCTGCTTGATCTGACGGAAAAACAGGATAATCCCTCCCAACTACTCTTCCTTTGTACATCAATAGCGTCATTCGCTTCAAAAGCGCCATTCCTTCCACCGAGAACGTCGGCAGGCGCAACGCCCTCGAAAACACCCCTGCCTCGTCGCTCAGGATCGGATACGGGAGTCCCAACCGTGTCGCTACCTCGGTCTGATATTCCGATGACTGTGTGCTCAACGCAAAGATGCGCACCCCGCCGGGTCGTGCGGCTTGCAACGCACCGAGCGTGTCCCGGACAGCGCACAACTCCTGTCGTGGTCGACCAGTCAGCCATCGAAGCACAAAGTGCCAATCCTGGACTCCGCTCACCGGCGTACACCCCCTCGCACCGGGGATCGCATCCCACCCTGGCGGATTCGCCTTCCCCGGCGTCCCCGTTCTCGGGTACATAAACACCAGCACGGGTGTCTCGAACGACACTGCCCGCAGATCGACCATAGCCTCGCCATCGTCGATCCGATCCTGTTTTGGCCCCAACGGGGTGGCGCGTAACAGCACCGACTCTGGGAGTTCAACCCGTGGTATGGCGTCGGCACGTAGGTGATCTGCCGCCCCGTCGTCTGTTGGCACGGGCAGGTCATTTGGGAGTGCAGACCAATCAGCAGGTACGGATTCGGTTGTCATCTCGGTCAAGTGAGTGCTGAGGTGCCGTACTATGGTCCAGTAGTGCGTGTGCGGTGACAAGCAGAAAGTCGATGTGGACGGAGCACCGCGCGACGACCTGGCCAGGATAACCTAACAATAAACGCATAGTGTCTCGTGGCTCGGATATTTCCCTCGTCGCGTATGAGGAGTTTCTGCCACGACCATATCATGAACGATCACCCACGAGTACGACCGCCAAAAAAAGAACCGCTCGTGATTGCCAACCAATCAGCCGACATAGATTCTGTGTCACACCCGGCCAACTGAATTTCGATGAACTGAGCGGATAGTATCCCGTCGGACGACTCCACGAAAGGATTATGTTGCACTGTTGTGTGGATGGTAGCGCTCCGTGGTGAGAGCATTCCTCTCACTTGGTCACCGCAGAGTCGTAACCAACAGTATCATCATCCCATGACTTTCGTCTTACCCTCGTGATAGTCGTACACCCGTAGCGGTGATTATTTGTACGGGCAGTAGATTACTGATGTGGTCAAACTCGAATCCAACACTGTGATCTGTGACAAAATGCAAAATGGCGTAACCCTCACCTCTCGATGCGGGTAACTCGGTCATCTGGATCTGCATGTTCGACGACGATGAGTATCTAGTCCTGGCGCAATGGCGGGAAACATCGCACTTGTATCTAGTTAAAGGGCACGCCTGCACCCCAGGTGCTTTTCTCGAACATGGCGCACGATGGATTCGCGTTTCAGGGTGGCATTGGTGCCTCTGATTCTGCATCCTAACCATCTACACTCCACGAGACTGTTGTACGCCATGTTTCCGACGCCATGAGAGCAAAGATGTTCTGGAATGCTTGCCCGTGTGATCTTTGCCCCACATATGGTACCATCATCCATGATCCACTGGCAAGCATGTGATACCACCTCTGATGGAGCGAATTGACGTGGTAGTAGGAGTCCAGACCGAGCATTCCGATAGGGGCTGTTGCCAATCCTGCTCGTACCTTCCCCAAGAACATGGTGGGAAAACGATGACGTGTCCGTAAAAGGATCTGCGAGAAGGATGTCCGCCAAGGGAGGCTCGATAAGAATAGGGAGGGGATTGCTGGGGTTGGGAGAAGTTTCGAATGTTGACTCTAGGGCAAGAGAGCTGGAAACAATATCAACATCGCAATTAGCTTCTGTCAGTGAGCAACGTTTGCACCCGGCTTACCCCCGGTCTTCATCTTCGTCTACAGTGGTAGAATACTCGGAAGACAACATGGTGGAGGTTTCTGACGGACTCATGGTTCCGCTGGATTGCAAGTCAATGCCCCAAGGCGAATGGGTTGAACAGAATCTTTTGCTACATACATATTCCAATTACCACAAAGGATGTCTCCAGTCCTCCTCAAATCTTCAAAAGTCACAACAGATTCAGCGCGGATCGATTGTGATACTAGTAAGTCACGAAGCAGCGGGAATGGTGGACAACAATTCAAGAACTGTCGGATGGCCAGGATGATTGCCTCCGCTCCAGGTCGCTCCTGCACCGAGGACCAGCAATGTTGGATAAGGTTCCAATGCGAGTCATCCATCTCTCGGCGTTCTGGTCGGCATGGCTTCTGACCTTTCGCTAAGCGTAAAATGACGGCCGCATCTTCTCGGACTTCTGACCATGGCTGTTTTCCGGATAACACCTGCAAAACCGTCAGGCTTGAGGTGGTGTGATGCCCTCCAAACTTTCCTGGAAAGCAACACAACCAAAAGAGTATATGTCACTTTTGGTTGTGCGGATGAATGCATCGTCAGAGTCAATCTGTTCTGGTGCAGTGCATCGCAAGGCACCTGGTTGCTTGGTGGACCTGTGTAGATAAGCCAGCGCTTCGGGGATACTTCCTATCAAAGAGGCATAGCCGAAATCGGTCAAGCGTGCAGTGCAATCCGCGTCGACTAGCACATTATTCTGTCTTAGATTAGATCGAAGGAACGTTGATACATCTCCCATGACGCACGGAGTTCAGATCCCCATGGACGATTGGCAATTCGGATGAGTGTACTGATGAGTGTTATCCTTTCGAACCCTTGGGATATAGCAGCGACCCACGGTAGTGCAGCCCATTCGCAATGTCTAGTAACTGTAATACAAAAAATAGGACCAGAAAGCACACAGTGTCGAGTGGACGTACAAGCTGGAATCGGTGCACGACACTTAGATCATCATCATGTTTCGCCAGGAAACTGTGAAGAGATCCATTTGGCATCCACAACGACACCAATGACATGGATCCTTCCATTCCGAAACCATATGCGATACCAAGGAATGGAACAACATTGGCATGGTCGAGTCTCTTCCAAATGCCGAGCTCTCGACGGAGCATCTATGATACGGTCCAAATGACGTTGATCAGACTTAAATAAGCTAGTTACCTTGGTATGTTTATCATCTGTATCGCCGCCATACAGTGTAACCTTAAACCGCAGGGCCTTCACAGCAACCTGAGAGGGAAGCGAGCGTCAGTGAAAAGCGAACCAAGCCCAATATCCAGACCTCTTTTGATTCCGAACCCCGAGTATAACGACATCTATAGACATCACCAAAAGCTCCTCCAGCGCAATAATGGTTATTAATTCTCGAGATGTTGGATGTGAGATCTGGTGGAAGAGGGAGATTGGTCCTAAAATGAATTTGAATAAACCACATCAGACCATCATACTACAGCCTAGCCAAAATATATACTTGAACTTGGAACCATCGTCGCCCGAGGACTGTCGTGAGGTAGCGCCTGACATGATGGAATCCGTTTTATAGCGGCCGCCTGCAAGATAGACTGTCGGCGGGCTTGTAACACGTGTGGAGAAAAGGGTGAGCAGTGGAGGGGCCTGAGGCTGAACGTGAACGCTACACGGCTGTAGCACTAGTTCGACAACTTATAGCCGCGTGCGAAACTAATGGCAACAGTGGGTGATCGCCGAATTCGAGGAGCTTTATGTAATATGCAAAAGCCTTGAGCTTGGGGTCAAGGCGAGGCGATGATCTCATGACCACACGGCCCACCGGCCCGTCACCTGAGCAACCAGTAAAGCTTTGAAGTCTGTGTCTCTCAAGTCTCCCGCAGAATTCGCCAACAACCACCAAAGCTCGGCTTCGTAAGACTCAGCGTTTGCATAGATAGGCACTACTATCCACGTTGGACATGCCCATTGACAGCTGCTTTTCACTTCCTCGCTCGATCCTCTCTCCCCAACCAGTACGGGTAACATCACAGTCGACTGACTTGACGCTTTCATTATTGTTTTTGTTGAATCCCAGGCTCTTGATCACTCAGACTCAAACTGGTTATCCATTGGCAACTTGACTATGCAGGGAATGCATACTGCTAAAGCGTCTCGAACCCGAACATGTCGAGTCCAACCGACATTCACAGATCCCGAGACGAATGCCTGTCGGCTAGGATATGCGAGGGATCCAGGATGCAGGGAGCAACACGGTCCTCGTCAAATGGCACGTATCACGTATGAAGACGCTTTTCGCGTTTGTCGAGAAATTTACAAGCTGTGTTGGGGCATGATAGCAAGCAAGTGCATGCATACACTCTACACCTCCCTCGTCGACCTTCTTTGCACTTGCCATGCAGGTTGGTAATCCAATGATGCGTGACGATACAACCTGACTTTGAAGGAATCCTGCTTTCAAATGAAACATAGTTGTACTATGTGTACAGTGATAAGAAGAAAGACGATGTGGATGGTAGCACCACACGGCAACCCGGCCAAGATAACCTAACAATGAACGTATAGCGTCTCATGACTCGGGTCTGTTCCTAATCGAGCGAGATCCGGCTCATGGGACGCGATGGTGTCAGTACTGTCGATTGTACCTCGACACTCTCATCTAGGAGCGCTATCATCTACATACAGTATGGCACTGTCCTTTCATCTAATCGACCTACAGGACACTACCCGTCCACGTTCGTCGGCATTCAGTTGACCAATTGCTGGGTACAGCGTGGCACCTTTCTCACTAGACCCTGGCCCCAGAACTTCACATCTGTGTTCAAAGGCTCTATTGGCGATCGCCAGCCTCTCCTGCGCAACTTTTGTACAATGGCGACGGTAGAAGGCATTCAGGAAATTGGGGTACTCGTGCAGTAGTGAGAAAGTGGGTATAACATGTATATCAAGTGCACAAAGATCGTCTCTAGCTACGAGGTTAGTCAATTCCACCCCTAACTGTCCGATCCGACCAAGTGGTCGCTGCTCACTTTCCTTGCGGTAACGCCCTCATCCTTAGGTATCAGCCCCTTCAAACCATCTCCTTCTGAACTCTCCCTCGGCCGCGGTCCGGACCCAGCTCACAATGAGACCCTGCGCATCTGATTCCGGTGACGTGTGTATTGCGTGTGCACTGGAAGCCCAGGTGAGTTTCGGGAACGTGACGCACAATGGAACTGCGATTGATCGCAGTTCCACATCCGAGCCATCTACACTACACAATTGTGGAGGGTGACAGCCTTCTGATACCATGAACGACGAGATGCTGCGGAACATCTTCCTGCGTCAATCTTGATCCACAAATGGTGCCATCATCGTTCGCCCACTTGCAAACTTGTGCCATCGTTCGAGGCGTAAAAAAAGACAGATGCGTAACTCCCACCCCCTGGTCAGCGGGTATCGTCGGTCCTTTAGGTGACATTAAGGAGATCACCGGCGAACAAACAGCACGTTCCAAGAACGCCAGAATTCTGCTTACCTGACGGAGAAGGCGAAGAAGCCGTAGACGGATCATGCAGGGTTCCATTCGGGACACGTGGTAGCATTCTATGCATGCATGCGTTCAGCACAACTAGAGGACGGCGTATGGCGAAATATCCGCCTACCTGGAAAACAGGATATGGTTATGACATAACTATCGATTTAATGGATTGAATCAAGGATCGTTGTCACGTACCCATTCCAACTGTCCAGATCGGGTGTCTCGATCGCGTCTGCCCGACTCAAAGTCGCGTCCAAGTTACCCATGGATAATAATGTCAGTGGCTCGTCCCCAGTTGGATCAATTCGACTCGGTTGCGATGTCAGCAAATCACAAAGAGGCTGGGATGGTGGGTATCTCTTCAAGAACTGTTGGAGAGTGGAGACGATCATCGCTATAGTAGGCCTCTCCCAAATTGGTGACCAGCAATGCTGAATAAAATCCCAGCGTGGGTCTTCAACCCTTCTGGATTCTGGGCGACCTGGGTTCTTTTGCGGGTCATGGACCTTTGGAGATAGGACAATGCTTGCAGAATGTCTTCCACTAAGGAGGCGAAGCCGAAATTGGTCAAGCATGCGGTGCAATCTTTCTCGACGAGCACGTTATTCTATCTTGGAATTAGATGAAAGGGTGTTGATGTTTCAGCTTTGACCCACTGAATTCAGGTCACCATGGGCGATCGATAATGAACGCACTGCGGGGGGTCATCATACCGATCCTCGGGGATTATATGTAATATCGACCCACAGTAGTGCAATCCGTTCGCAGTATCGAGTAGCTGCCATGTAGAGTCAGAGAACGAAAAGGTAGACAACGTCGTGTAGGCGCACAAGCTGCAGTCAGTGCGCTACCCTGGATTATCGTCGTCCTTCGCTAGGAAGCTATGAATAGAACCGTTTGGGATCCACAATTACACCAATGATATGGTACCCTTCATTCCAAAGCCATATGCAATGCCCAGGAACGGGACAACATTGGTATGGTTGAGTCTCTTCCAAATCCCGAGCTCTCGGCGAAGCATCTGCAGAGCAGCCTGAATCGTACTTGCTGGTGGACGATAAGGTGAGTTACCTTGGCGTATTTCACGCTCGTTTCCTCGTCTATCGTAATACTCAATCGGAAAGCTTTCACAGCGACCTGAAACGTAAGTGAATAATGATTAGCAATGAGGCGAACCAATGAACGGACCACTTTTGACGCTGAGTCACAGGTATAGCGACAACTGTAAACATCACTGAAAGCTCCTCCTGCGACATACTGGTCGTTATCTCTGAAAATATAGGGTGTGAGGTCCAGAGGAGAGGGGTAAATGGGACTAAAAATGCTGATTTGAACAAGGAAACTATTGTACGACCGTCTGCCGAGAAGACACACGTATAGTTCGGTGTTCCTTCCCGTAACCGAGGAGTATCGTTACCGGTAGACGGTGGTGATGCAATGCTTGACATGATAGTAATATCGATGCTATGGGGCTAGCTGGTCGGAGGCTTCGTTAACAGTTGCAAAAGTGCGTGGAGTCGCGGAGGAGAAAGACTGACGGAGGTAGAGCGCTCAACGCGTCCAAAGTTATTGAAGGTGACACAAGGCGAAGGTGAGGCAACGTTCTCATGGGAATGTCATAGCCTTTCTTTAGGCGCCCAATTCGTATGGTAAGGCAAGTCTGGATTACATATATTTCTCACCTGGCGCGATCACAACCAGTCTTCATCCGAAAACAAAAACGGATCCCGGGAGTCGGTGTGCATATGGGGAGGTGCTGCCACGACCACCTCATAAACGATTACCCGTGAGTACGACCGCCAATAAAAGAATCGCTCTCACTTGATCAACCAACAATATCATCGTCCCATGACTTGGATCTTACCCTCAGTGTAGCCACGCCCTCATAACGATGATTACCGTGCTTGCTTACTGATAAAGAGTAAACTTGAATTCAATACTATGGTCTATGGCAAAGTATAAAAGGGCATAACCCCCACCTCTCGATGTGGGTAACTTGGTCATCTGGATGTACACGTTCGACGACGATGAGTGTCCAGCCCTGTCACAAGCGTGCGAGAAATCGCACCTGCGTCCAGTTAAAGGATATAGACGCTATCGTTACGCTGATGTTAGCTCAGTCTCGCAATATGAACTGAGGAAGAGAGGGCGGGTGAGAAGCGTTTAAGAGGTATCGACCATCACGTGTAAAGGCAAATGATTCATAACAATGGCTCGGAAAAGGTATCGAGATGAAAGAAAGCGATCGTGCAGATAGAGGAAATACTCTGTCCAAAAATGGATAGCCGTGAGCGTCAACAATGGACACGGCGTAAGATAGATTCGGGTCTCAGGATGGCACCGGCGCCTCTGATTCTGCATCCTAACCATCTGCACTCCACCCGATGGTTGCGTGTCAAGTTTTTGACGCCATGAGTGACACCAAGATGTTCTGGAACATTATTCCATGTGATCTGTGCCCCACATATAGCACCATCGACCATGGTCCACTGGCAAACATGTGATTCCATCTCTGACGGGACGAGTTGACCTGGTAGTGAAGATGTCCGGACTGGGTGGTAGTGTGATCTGGTGAGAGAGCGACCCATCCGAGGACGTTCATGTGGTACCGGTTCCCCAGAAGAGTGCGAAACCGGTGGCGGGGAGGGCGAACCAGACGAGTCAGGATAAGAACTCAGTGGTCCGTCGGGGATTGGTTGTATATGTGATATTCCGACCGCAGAGTGATATGCTGGGGTCTCCATCCACATGTCTGAATGTGATTCTGTCCCTCCTGGAGACTAAGGTCACTCTTGGCGGGTAAACTGAATGAAACTTGATTTACCCGTTACGAGAGAGTGATAGGCGTTTTGACTCTCAAGACTCAACTCCACAGTATGAGACGGGGATCTATCTGAGACCCCAGGTTCATCCATGGCAATCTTGTTGGTGTGATGAATGTTTGTGGCATCTATGTAGTGACCCGTGTCCGGGGCGGTAGTACCTAAGGCCACTGGGCCACCAGACAAGCATGATTGATCACCATCAGTGTGAGTTGATGGCCTATGCACATTTTCCCTCAGGTAGATGACATCTGAAAAAGTTGATGATGATTTGCAACAGCATGAGAATGATGTTCTTACCTTTTTGTGCGACGGCTGAATACTGTGTTGGCACTAATGTTTCTAAGTGATTCTCCAGGTTCTCCAATGTCCATGATTGTCCCTGAGTCAAAATTAGTATATGTACATTGGGGGAAAGCATTCTCACATTGTCAAGCAATCCGAGCAGTCCAATCCATTGGCTGTCATGGGTCACCGCAACGTTGGCAGTCGAGTGCTATAATTATCATAAGCATGACTCATCGGATGTAGTGAACTGGGCTATTACAAACCATTTTCAGTAGATACTGATTCACAATCTCCGATGGATGGGATACCTGACAAGTCATTATGTAAATTTGGGTCCAGGTTAGTTGTAGAGAACGAAATGTACTGTACATGTGATATCTGTGGCACATGTTGGATTGTTACACTGCTTTCAGACGTCAGAATCCCTGTTTCTGTCGCCCTGGTCGAGTCTCTGGCCAGTGGATTTAGCGTCCGGGTGGCGGATGAAATCCTATTAAATAGTCCGGCCTTTCTTTTATTCAGCCCCTGCTCAGAGAGCCTGGGTGTGATCATTATTCCACATATGAAAACAGCTTTGTTGTTTCGCCCTTGGCGATCTGGCGGGGGCCCAATCTTGTGTGGAAAACGACCCTCAGGTTGCCAGACTGAGGCTTCCCGTACAGTATAGACAGTGGCGACGCGGCGCGTGACACATGGTATCGATGCTATAGCACTAGTTTGGTCGAAGGTTTGGCAAACGGTTGCAACAAAGTGGACGGAGGGAAACTTAACTCAGGACAGAGGAAGAACACCCAACACATCCGAAATCACCAGGATGATGCATGAGGCAAGGGTGAGGCAATGTTTTCATGGGAATGTTGTACCCTTCCTTTAGGCGCACAATCATCTTGTCGTGAACCATAGTACCAACTTTTTGTCACACCGGGTCACGCATCCGGCACCTACAGACCTTGAAATTCCAGTCTTGGATGTTGTCAGCATGCAACACCACAACAGCATGAACTTGAAGGCAAAAAGCTCGAGGACTCAGATGAAGTTTCAAAAGGTTGCAGAACAAGCAGTGGGTATATTATGAGTGTGAGTAGTAAGGTACGACACTCAAAAAGCCATTATACATGGTACTAGATGAAGTAGCCTGTAGGGGACTGAAATTCTTAGTTTGAGGGATTATTGTCGAAGCTGGGGGTGCCAGTACCAGTCGGCATGGGTGCATCAGGGAGAAGGTGACAGTTTCATGTGCTATTATTGTGGGCTCCAAACCCGGTGACCCTGCGGGTTTCCTGTGCGTGGGTTCTGGTGCCGAGGAGGAGGTTCAAATTTGTCACGGATGCGCTTAAGCGGACAATTTACCTCAACTTGCTCATCAAAATTTGATTCTGCAGCTTCATCCAGTGAGCAGTATCCTCTTATACTTGCTAAAGGGGATCTACATGGACTTATCCATGACCTCCGAGTTTCAGTTCTTCAAGTTAGAATCAGGATCTCTCCAATCCGGGGCTGATATGGTCAATACCATTGCTGATCTCGACAGATATTGACAGATTGCAGCACATCATTCCTCTTAACTCTTGCCGGTTTCTTGTTCACTATTTGAATACATGTATACCTATCTCCCTTATTTTTTTTTTCAGTCTACAAGATATGTGGAATGTAGTGTTCTGAAACATTTGCATTGGGCGTGCGACTTGCATTACCAGTATAATAATAGTATGGCCTGAGCATAAAGATCACAAGCGCGCACCAGAGGAAGACTTTAGTAATAAGTGTAACGGACTTTATATCACATCTTGCTCTGGTGGCTTTACGATGCCCCTCCAACCCTAGAGAACAACAACGGCGATGTAGAAGCCTCAAAAACAACGAGAAAGGGTTCGAGAGAGAAGACGTAAGTGTCCTGTACTTTAAAATTGGACTCAATCAGACAGAATGAGCGGGTCCGGGGCTGATGCATCAGAACCATGGCATCGTCGCAGGTACCATCACGCGGCGCATTGACCTTTAGTGCGATATAAACAAGGTCATCAGGATGATTCGTTTGATTGTGCAGGCAAAACTATGCTAAAGTGGTGAGGTTGAGGAGTCAGAGTTGGCGAGAGCTGTACAGGAAGGCATTGTCAAGAATGTGAGTCCGGCGTTGTAATATTCCGTTGACGTCAGCTTGAAACACACAGCGATGAGACTTACTATAGGTGTAGACGTACCATAATATTACTCAAGCTGTGCTAAGCCTCAACCTCATCATTGAGGAACTGACCAAACCAGGTGTCGCATGTACATTAGGCGCGACCTTGTACTGTCAAACGTGATTGAATAGAATATCTAATTCCTTGCCAGCAAGTACTACCTAATTCCCAGAACTATCGGTTCGGAGTGAAGATGCTGATAATATCAAGAAACGCTGTTAGTCCATGGGTATGTATTCCAGAGATGTGTCCCGCTGATTTCACTACTTCTCGGAAACCCCATATTCGCCCCCATGTAGCCCGCTGTACTGTGAGTGGGCCATCAGAATTAATCATTTTT
The DNA here is from genome assembly GCA_038088915.1 of Sutorius aff. eximius. Lineage (NCBI taxonomy): Eukaryota > Fungi > Basidiomycota > Agaricomycetes > Boletales > Boletaceae > Sutorius > Sutorius aff. eximius. Next base: position 55,203 of record JBBPJV010000028.1, read on the forward strand.
GTTATTCGGAGCGACTCCACACTGACAGTTTCCTTCACCTGCATCTTACAATCCGTCACTTCCCCCCTCGGTTTCTCCCTCTCCCCCCTGAGTCGGGAAGATTAGACGAAAAGCGAGGCTACAGCGTTACGAGCCGCTTCACTATCCAGTCCCAAACATTCAGGATGAAAAGAAGTATCCCAATTCACCTTCCTGCGTCCCTGAAATCGACTTGGACCAACTGCGCAGAATTGTTCCTGGAATACGATCTGGCGGGATGTTATCTCGTCCTCCCTTCTCTGCTCCTCGATTGCGTCCTCTTGGGGGTCGTAGCTGAGGATGCCACGTAATCGCAGAGAGTGACAGACCGGAAAGTCCTGCTGAATCGGAAACGTGGAGGCAAAAGAATTCATGTACCGCTGAATAGGAGTGGGCGAGGACGGGGGCGGGGGCGGGGGTCTGGGATGACGGATGTTCGCAACTCGATCCACGTATATGATACCAACAAGAGTAGACTTGGATCTGAACAAACAAGTCGTCCGATCGTCGGCTGTCGTCACGTCAAGGAGTCAAGTCAGCCTTACTTTGACTTTTTCAACCAGTCCCTCAGACTCTTCTCCGCTTTGTCCATTTCGTCCGCGTTGTGTATGTCAAGAGCTGGCGTGTCGATGAATACAATGTGATTTCGTTCTTTGACCCACGAAGCCGTCTTTGCTTCGGGACCGAACGTGCATCTGACTGCCTGAATGTTCCTCGTATGGCAATGAAGGGTTCTGCCCTGCTCGAAATAACCACTAGCGTTTGTCACCTCTTTCGCAAACTGCCAGAAAGTGAACCTCGGTCGCAATAGGAATGGGAACGACGCACCCAACTCTTTCCGCCCCCAGCGGGGCCCACCAGACTGGATAATGGATCACAAGTCAGTATGAAATTCGGGCGGAGCATCTTGCAAAAACGCACAATACCACTACATCATCTGCGTTCAGCTCAAACGTTTCACCAAGCACAGACATGTGCTGTAACAGATGACTGAAACGAGTGACAACCTCCTTAAACTTCGTTTTGTAGGAACGTCGACGAGGCCCGATCACAACCCTCGTATCTACTTGGCGAAGGAGTGAAAAGCAGAGCATTCAGAAGACTGATGAGATCTTGGCATATGTGTACCATACCTGTTGGTAATGTCGGTTGTGATGGCAGCACGTCACGAAGAGGCGGAGACGGCGGACAACAGCTCAAGAACTGCCCAATAGTATGGATGATCGACTCTGCAGCAGGCCGTTCCTCTGCTGCAGACCAGCAGTGTTGAAGAAGATTCCAATGCGAATCCTCTATTACCCGAGACACAGGGCGGCCTGGCTTCTGCCCATTCATCAAGTAAAGAACGACGCCACAATCCGCTTTTTGTTCTGACCATGGCTGCTTCCCGGACAGCACCTGCAAGTAAGTCAGAATCGTCCTGTCGTTCGTGGCTCAGAGACCTCCCTGTAGACCAATACATCCGTAGGAGTATATATCGCTCTTCGTTGTCCCACGAACCATCTCTTGAATTTGCTCTGGGGCGCTCCACCGTAAGGCCCCTGGTCGGGTGGTGGATCTTTGCAGATATGATAATGCATCTGGAGTGTCCCCAATCAAGGAAGCGAGGCCGAAATCAGTCAAGAGTGCAGTGTAATCTTCCCCGACGAGCACATTATTCTGTTTTACAATTAAACGAGAGCCATATCGATGCTTCTATTTTGACGCACAGGATTCAAGTCACCATGGGCGATTGACAGTGAATGCACTGCAGGGTATGATCCTTTTGAGCCCTCAGAATGAAAACTGTCGACACACAGTAATGTAGCCCAGTGGCAATGTCTAATAGCTGTATGCAACATCAGGGAACGAGGGGGCTGAGGACATCGACCAAACACACAAACTGGAGTCGGTGCATCATCTCCAGAATACCGTCTTGCTTCTTGAGGAAATCGTTCAGAGATCCATTTGGCATCCACGATGACACAAGAGATGTTGTGCCCTTCATTCCGAAACCATACGCAACGCCCAGGAGCCGAACAACGTTGGGATGGTCGAGTCTCCTCCAAATCCCGAGCTCTCGACGGAGCATCTATCGAGTAACCTGAATCGCAGTTGTTCATGGCAGAGAAAACGGGTTACCATGGTAGATTTACCATCCTGAGCGTCCCCGTCTATCGTAATTTTGAATCGGAAGGCCTTGACAGCGACCTGAGGAAGAGTGAATAACAATCGGATGTGAGCCGAACCCAACGCCCTGACCTCTATCGTTCCAGAACCACGAGTACAACAACACCTATACACATCACCGAAGGCTCCTGCAGCGACGTATTGATCGTCCCTTTTGGAAATATAAGATGTCAGGTCTGGAGGAGGCTGAGGATTGAAACTGAAGAAATTAGTTCAAACAGAGGTTATATCAGGCCATCATACTCTAGCCTACGGAAAGCAACGCACTTGAGGGTGGATGTTCCGCCCTCAGAGAGAGCCACCAGACGTGACTGAGGGTCATTGTCACGAGACAAGTGTGGTGTGGCGATTGACATGGTAACTTATAATGAGAATTGGTTCAAGTTGGGGCCAGTGGGTTGTCAGAGTGTTTGCAATGTGCCGCGAGGAGAAAATATTGTTTGGGGGGTCGGAAAGCTCGACGTGTCAGACTACTACAGCTGTGACATACAAAGAGCCTTGAGGTAAAGGCGAGGCGATGGCCTCATGGAGGTACGGTGGTGGAATCCTTTGCGCCTGGTTAGAGGGCACACATTCCTACACAGCATGAACCGTCCCACGCGCGACTCTATTCCATGCCTGGAGCGGTCATCGCGACCCATGTCCAAGGTCAGTGTACTTGCATACCCGCTGACTACCGAAGAAACTGGCTGAGCGTGAATCTTTCTTGGTGAGCCCATACCTACCGTGCCAAACCCATGACAGCGATGCAGATTCCTGGAGACTCGCCTTATTACTCACTTGTGCGCCCAACTACACATTCTACTTTCCGATGATCCGTCCGTCTTTTGCAGCCGATTTTGTCCGTCACTCCTTTGGCCGCAGGTTACTTGACAAGAGAAACGGGAGAAAATTGGCTAAAAGGATCTGCGAGAGCGTTGTAAAATCGATTGTTTGCATCCGAATCGGTGACCCAGGAACACTCCCGAAGATATGTGCGGCGAAGGTTCGGATAGAATGGATCGACTGGAAAGACGTAATAGAGTCTATTTTGGGTCGTGCATAAGGAAGCAAAGGTGGCGCAACTCCTTGCCTTTCGCCACCCCGCGTCCCCAGCATGGTTCCCCTCAGCGCAGTTCGCCTGCGCAGTCTCTCTTTTCGTCCCACCCATTGCTCCCCCTTCACTCGTCCAACCGATCTCTCTCCCTTCTAGTCGTTCGTCCGTTGCGCCTCGCTCGCTCGCTCGGTTCCCATCCCACCATCGCAGCTAGCTCGTTCAGTAGTGTGTGGTTCTGCGGGCCGGAACCCCCCCCCCCTCCGGGTCTCGCCCACTCACATTCACAATCACTTCATCAATCACCCGTCTGCACATATGTAGTACATTCTCCTATCAATCCCGTACCCGCTCAACTGTAGCGGTCGATATTCACGGATCTACTCCGACCCACCTCATCCCGTCGAAGTGCAAGATATCTCCTGCATTTATCAACCATATGATACGCTCACAGGGACCCCTCTTACGCCCCGAACGTAGGCATGCGTCCTGTCGCTTGCGGCGGCCACATGCCGCCAAAAGCGTGTCCCATTTAGGAGGTTCGTTCTCAATCTTCGCACTGAACGTCGGCCCCAAGACCTGGTATCTCGCCCCTATGTTCCCAGCATAGAGACACGCGATCCATCAGCATACACACCACTTGACGTGTTCACAGGGCAATCGGATGGCTCCCCAGTCCGCTCTCACGGCCTACTGTGCCATTGAATCTGCCAGGCGCCGACAGGGAGTTGACTATACGTTCGACGGGGCCAGCTTCGGGGCCTTATACGCATTACTGCTTTCAGACTTTCCTTGGCTACACGTGCCTCTGGAACGGGACTTCCCGGACGGGATTAGGGAACACCCTCATTGGCCCCCAAGTCACCGATCCCCATGTTGATTCCCTGGTGAACAAGTCTGGATCACTACGCTCGCCCATTTCAGCCAAAAACAAAACAAGGCACTATTCCCGTGCGTTGATCTTGGTCCGCCATAAATTACGCACGGTAATGATCCATAGCAGTACATCCCGTAGGTATCCCTAACTGTCATTAAAGATACATTCAATCCACGTAATAGACATGATGTATAGTGTCCTCAATGCGGGTGAAGCCTACAACGAGACCCTACTACCATTCCGAGACGAAAGTGATTCATATGATACGCGGGTAGATGTTGGAACGTAAACGGACTAGGCATAGTTCCTGGAATCTCGTACGCCCCAAGTCCTGTGGATAGCAAAAGTTCGGGATGAATGCTGCCAGCCGACGACAGATTGACCCAGATACAGCTAAAGCTTCTTCCCCGCAAACGCGGTGTACGATGTTCACCATGTCTTCGCTTCCTCTACATCAGCGTCCTGACCATCTGGTCGTCGTGCATAATGTCCGTAATACCATGAATTGTGAGGAGCACCTGCCCATGTGATCAGCGTCCCCCGTCCACTGTCCGCTGGCGGGCGTGCGATGCCGTCTCTTTAGGCCAAAGGGCTTGGATAGGATATGAGAATGCCGGGATTGAGTACTCGGTATAACCCGTGATAGAGCGGAGAGCCGTGGGATAGGACAACAAATCTGGGAACACGGAAGAAGGACCCAGCGTTGTGCCGACGCTCGCAGGTTGAGGCCGCCCGCGTGCCATACCCATCGCGGGATTGCATGATATACTGTTATCAAACCCGGTATGCAGGTTGGGATCTAATGACGTCTCTTCGGGTGAGATCAAGTTTATTGGTGAGCAACAGCAAATTTAGTGAATGAGATTCGATTTACCTGCTGATGAAGCACGGAAGTGAGGGGGAGATGCTTCGTACAATGTTCTTCTCGGAGCAGATGAATGTGATGCATCTGTTCTATGTTTGTGTTCAGCACATCCAGCAAACAGCCAACTATCTTCCTACCTTGAGAACAAGATAATTCCATAGGATAAGTGAAATAATAAGATGAATGGACCGAGCAGTGATTGCTACGTACATGTTCTGATTATCTTCATCAAGGGTGCTTTCAGTCCTACTCAAACTCTCCATCGCAGTCATGCCGGAAGATGATGGCGACCCATCTATAAAAGATTCAGTGCTACTCTGCGTCGGCTGTGATATCAGCAGGTCACGAAGAGGTGGAGATGGTGAGCAACAGTTCAAGAACTGTTGGAGGATGGGGATTATATCCTCCGCAGTAGGCCGCTCGTTGGCCGTTGAGCAGCAATGCTGAATAAAGTTCCAGTGCGAATCGTCCATGGCTCGGGACTCTGGTCGGCCTGGCTTCTGGCCCCTCATTAATATAAAACGATGGCGCCGTCCCCATGGCATTCCGACCATGGTAGTCTCCCGGACATCACCTGCAAGACAAATTAGGGCTTGCCCACAGTTCAAAGCAAACAAACATCCCTGGAGACACGCACAGCCAAAGGAACGTACATCGCTTTGCATTGTCACGTAGAACACTCCATAGATTTGCTCGGGAGCGCTCCAGCGCAAGGCTCCCGGTCGGATGGTGGATCTCTGAAGATAGGACAGTGCTTCTGGAATATTTCCCACTAAGGAAGCAAAGCCGAAATTGGTCAGACGTGCAGTATAATTTACATCGACCAGCACGTTATTCTGTGTTATGATCAGACATGAACCATAGGTGTTGATGATTTTACAGTAACACATGCAGCTCAGGTCGCCATGGACAATCTACAAGGAATGTACTAGGAAATGTTATCTTTCTGTGCTTTTTGGGATGGTACAATGACCCACAGTAGTGCAGGCCATCGGTGATATCTAGTAGCTGCCATGACAAGTCAGAGGACGAAAAGCCAGATCCCTACGAGCACAGGACATGACCATATTTGGCTCTCAGACGGACGGTCTGTTCTGTATGGTCATGTTATGATTCCGCACAGTTCGTGATGGAAATGCTTCAGCTATTAGAGTTGAATTCAACCGTGGGCGGCCACTAAACGTTGACGCTCAGCCAAGCGACGGATCTTAGAGTGGTTTGGCTCAAATGGCGGGGAAATCCTCAACAGGGCTAAACGGAAACGGATGTCTAGTAGCAGTCTGTGTGGGTCTCAACCATTTCAAATAATATTGCTCACAGTATAGTTGTCGGTCAATGTCATTCCCGTGGGTCAATAGGTACGCGGACGAGCGCTGCAACAGCGTTCCAGGCCTCTTCTTCTTTATCACGCCCCAAATATTCGGGATGAAAGGAGTAGCCCATCTCACGTCTCTACCCCTTCGAGGTGTCCTTGAACCCACTCCGTTGAGCTCTCTCTGAAATTCATTTTTGCGGAATTCGATCTCGACTGGCCTCATCTCGTCCTCCTCGGCATCGGAATCATAACTAAGAATAGCACGTAATCGGAGAGGGAGAGAAAAGTCATAATCCTGTGGAAAAGTATAAGCGAACTGATCCAAGTGCTCTTGAATGGTACTAGTATGGAACCAATGGACGTTTGCGACCTTATCCACGTATATGGTCCACATAAGGGAGGGCTTGCATCTAAATAAACAAGGAGTTGATTGTCATCACGTCCAAGAAGCCAGTGATATCTCACTTACTTCGACTTTCTCCACCAACGACGCATATTTTCCATCACTCCACCTCGATCGAGGGTGCCAGTGAGAAGGTATGGTACATTTACGAATATGAGGTATCGTCGTTCGTCCGAGGCTCCTAGTGCAACCCTCGCTTCATCACTTAGTTTGCATCTGACTACCTTAGGCTTCACTGTGCTGGACCCGACGTCCTTCCAGTTGCCAAGTCTGACATAGCTGTTGTACGTCGCTGTGTTGGAGAACCATCCCGTACATAGTACATACCTAGTCACTTACACTACACTCATTAAGTTTCCTTTTTTGGACTACCGTTACCTTAGCGCTACTGCTCGTTCCCGCTTTCTCCAGTCCGTTATACTCGACTGGAGGCAAGCTCACCCATATCGCTCATCACCATAGCTCATCACTCACCATATGTACAGGCTAACTGCCTACTCCGTTAGCTCGTCACCCTCTTTTACGCTGCTCGTATGAACTGCGGGAAATTAGAGCTCAATCGCGGTGTGAAGAAGAGGGTTATACCCAATTCCTTCCACTTGCCGAAGGACCCATCACACTGTAGGACAAGCGGGAGGTCAGTTGCAACTACAGACCCGGGGCTGAACGCCACCCAGCAAAGGACGTACAACACCACTATACCATCAGATTCGAGTTCGAATGCTCTACTAAGTGTGCGCTTCAGCCAACGCAGCAACCGCGTAACATTAGATCGAGGCTGTCAAGATTAGCATAAAGAGGATCGGATGACACCAAGTAGTTCAGTAGGGTGTCACTGCAAGCGAAACTGTGATACTCACGGCACCGGTTTCTTGCATGTGACTGGTGTTTAAACCAGCTGCGTCCGCAGGAACAATCGGGCGACCGGTATGATCGGCAGCTTCTCTGTAAGACCACGATGGCTTGTCCAAGGGAGGATCGGCGCGACTTAACCGTAGGATTGATAAGTCTCCGAGCGGCTGGATGATGAGTGACAGCTCAGGAACTGCTGGATAGTTGGGATGATTGCCACCATAGAGGGCTGCTCCTCCATTGGTGACCAACAATCCTGTAGAAAATTCCACTGTGAATCATCCATTGTTCGAGATTCTGGTCGACCTGGCCTTTGTCCCGTCGCCAAGCATAAAACTACACCACCGTCCTGACACTCCGACCATGGCTGTTTGCCAGACAACATCTGCAAAACAATCAAAACGAAGCCATGATTCGTAGCAAGCCGACTTTCCTGAAGAGCGACACATCCAAAGGAGTATATGTCGCTCTTAGTTGTCCCACGAAACATCCCTCGAATTTGCTCTGGAGCACTCCACCGCAAGGCACCGGGTCACGCAGTGGATCTCTGAAGATAGGACAATGCTTCGGGAATGCTTCCCACCAAGGATGCAAAGCCAAAATCGGCAAAGCGCGCAGTGCGATTCTCGTCGAGGAGAACGTTATTCTGCCTTAGATCAGATCGAAAAACATTTACACATCTCCCATGACGCACAGGGCTCAGATCCCCATGGACGATTGGCAATTCAAATGAATGCACTGATGAGTGTTATCCTTTCGGACCCTTGAGATTATAGCAGCGACCCACGGTAGTGCAGCCCGTTCGCGATGTCTCATAACTATAATACGAAATAGGACCAGAAAGCACGAAATGTTAAGTGGACGTACAAGCTGGAATCGGTGCACGACACCTAGGTCATCATCATATCCTGCCAGAAAACTGTGAAGAGATCCATTGGGCATCCACAACGACACCAATGACATGGATCCTTCCATTCCGAAACCATATGCGATACCAAGGAATGGAACAACGTTGGCATGGTCGAGTCTTTTCTAAATGCCGAGCTCTCGACGGAGCATCTATGATACAGCCTAAATAACGTTGGTCAGACTTGCATTGAGTCAGTTACCTTGGCATGTTTATCGTCGGTATCGCCGCCATTCAGTGTAACCTTGAACCGGAAGGCCTTCATGGCAACCTGAGAGGGAAGCGAACGTCAGTAAAAAGCGAGCCAAACCAAATATCCAAACCTCTTTTTGATTCCGAACCCTGAGTATAACGACATTTATAGACACCACCAAAAAAACCCCAGCGCAATACTGGTCATCAATTCTCGAGATGTTGGATGTGAGATCTGGTGGAAGAGGGAGATTGGTCCTAAAATGGATTTGAAAAAACCACATCGGATCATCATACTACAGCCTAGGCAAAATATGTACTTGAACTTGGAACCATCGTCGTCCAAAGACTGTCGTGATACGGCGCCTGACATGACGGAATCCGTTCTATGGCGGCCGTCTGCAAGATCGGCTGTCGGCGAGCGTAACGCGTGTGGAGAAAAGGCTGACGAGTGGCGGGGCTTGAGGCTGAATGTGAACGTTGCGCGGCTGCAACGCTAGTTCAACGGTTTACAGCGAGCAGTGGGTGATCGCCGAATTCGAAGGGCTTTTATGTAATGCATACGACGACCCATGAGCTCGAAGTCAAGGCGCCGAGGCTGTGGTCTTCCAGGTTTTAGCGCCCAATCCCGGCGTCACCGGTCACCATCGACCCGCTATCTTGGCAGCTAGTCTAGACTCCGCTATATACGGTCGTTTCGCAAGTCTCCTGCTGAATCCACCGACCATCGCCAGAACTCGGCTTCGTACGGCTCAGCGTCTGCATAGATAGGCACTGTTATCCAGGTTGGACATGCCCATTGACAACTCCTTTTCACTTCCCCGCCCAATCCTCTCTCCCCTACCAGTACGGGTGACATTACAGTCGGCTGACTTGATTCTTTCATTAGCGTTTTTGTTGAATCCTAGGCTCTTGATCACCCAGACTCAAACTTATTATCCACTGGCAACTCAACGGTGCAGGGAATGTATACTGCTCAAGCATCTCGAACCCGAACATGTCGAATCCTACCAACATTCATGGATCCTGTGACGAATG